>PVKS010045678.1:0-13676 GCA_004027875.1 Aplodontia rufa
TGGGATAGGAGGATGGGACAGCCCTGGGTCTCCTGCCCTCATGTCACCCTGCTGGAGTTGGTGCTGAGGCCACCACAGTCAAGCAGGTCCCAGAGTTGGTGTGACATGGAGTCACTGACCCTGAGCCCCTGGTGTGAGCTTTCCAGCCCTGAGGACCCAGTCAGGCTGACCTGGGTTACAAATCTAGTCATTGGCATTCCTGGCTTAGAAGGCCAAGGCTTGACCCCAGCAATGGCCCCAGAGAGACTTTCCAGCCACCCTGTGGGCATGATGCCCTCACTGAACTAACACGTGCATGTAAATTACCACAGTGTGAAGTCTCGGTGTGGCTGAGGTGCCTGCATCTGTTCACCAACTACTCATTGAAGATGTGCCCCACTACACATGCTCAGAAACCTCGGTGTCCGGAGCAGACCGAAATCCTGTCTCTGGCCAGGGTCAGCTCGTCTCCGGCCAGGGTCAGTTCGGTGCTGCAGGCTTGCGGAGCATGCAGGACTCTCTGGGGCCACTGCTCCCAGGAGGTGGGCTTTGGGAAGGTGCGGAGGGGCTGCTGCTTCACGGGGCTTGCATTCAGGGGAGGGGGACAGTGGGAGAGAGTGAAGCTGTCCCAGAGGGCCAGTGTTACAGTGTAGACATAGTGTCACCAAGGCCCATAAGTTAATTATCTCAGACTTTTCGTTATTGTATGAAAATCCACCACAGGGTTCGGAAACAAGGAGAAACCATAATATATTTTAGTAGCTATGAGCACATTGGGTTAGAGGAGCTGTGTTGTGGCTCCGTGGTTGAGCAGGTGGCTCAGCAATCTGCCAGGCTCAATCCCCAGCCCAGATCACAAAGAAGAAAAGAAAGGACATTTGTAGTTTAGTGAGCACTGTGGCGAATAAGGGAGGGGCCTGCTCAAGGTTTCTAAGGAAGGTCAGTGTAGGCTTCCTTGGAGGTTGACCTTAGAGCCCTGGGCAAAGGTGGGGACGGTTGCCAAGGGCACCAAGGAGGGAGCACTGGTTTTTTTCTCTTTTCTTTTGTGTTTTCCTCCAGTGCTAGGATCCATCTAAAAGCCCCCCAGCTGCTGGTCAAGGACCGTACCTTGAAGCTAACTCCCCAGGACTCTCACTTTTCTTTGAGACTGGGTCTTGCTAAGTTGCCAAGCCTGGCATGGACTTTGCGACCCTCCTGCCTCGGTCTTCCAGCAGCTGGGGTGCCAGGTGTGCTCCGGGGCCCTTGGCTCTTCACTCAGGCTTGATGTGCATGCGCTTCAGTTCCACACCCGTCCAGCGCGGGGCCACCCCACCCGAGCCCCCTCGTGGGCTCCTATGCTTCTGCCCCCTTTGTTCCCTTCTTCAGGGTTACACAGCATTCCTGACTCCACGTCTGAGGGTCCTCAGGTGAGACCACTGGAAAATGGGGTGAAGACTGAAACCTATGCTGCAGCTGGCAGCAGCATCCATCTGAAAATGAGGCCGACCCTGCTGGGACACGGGCATGGCCACTAGATGGTACACACAGTGGGGAGAAAGATACAGGAGGGGCAGAGAGTGGCAGACGCTCTCCTGAAATTAATGACTGTCACCTTTTCTCAGATAACCTGGGCTAAGGGTAAGGGAGTACTTTAAAGAAAGGAGATGGGGGCTTTAATCTGGAGACTTGTGACATTAATTAGGAAAGCAGCCTAGAAAATCTTAACCTTTTATAGAACTGACATCCGATTCCTTAAGGCCTCAGTGAGCTAGGAGACGGGCTTGGTACATCGAACAAGTAACCATGAACACAAGTGTGACTTGCCCTCGGTCACACAGAGACTGGTGCCCAGGCCTTCCCTTCTCCCTTCCTTCTTGCCATAATGCACAGAAAACCCCACGTGCCAAACTCTGCTAGGAGTGGGGCCACAGTACTGAAAGTAAGGGATGGACACATTTCTTCCTTGGGGCTTTCATTTTACAGTCACACACACGCACACGCTCACAAACAAACACACATGCGCACACACTAAACTGCAAGTTGTAGTAAGTGCCATGTGACATAGTAATAGAAAGCCAAGTTAGGAAACAATAGCACTGAGAGTGAGGGATGCTCTGGATGGAGAAGCCAGGAAAAGCTCCTTTTTGAAATGTTTATCTTTTAGCGGAAACAACTGAGATTACATTCCCTCTCTTTCACCCTCCCGAAGGGGAGAAAAGAAGAGTCATCAACAGAAAGTTAGACCCAGTAAAGCAACAGTCAGAGACAGCTGCACCCCCAGGAGGGGACACGGGGCCTCTTCCTGGTGGTTTCTGGTACTCCACGTGATCAAGAAACGTCTTTAGTAACAAACTATAGAAGGGATCCCTGAAGGCATGGTCTTAGGGAAGATTTCTCTTAAGGGAAGCCATTTAAGCCAGTTGAAGAGATCCTGGGGAGTGGGGAGTGGAGCAGAGCCCTCTAGACCAAGGAAATGGCAGATTCTGGGATCCCAAAGCAGGAGTGGGAAGAACAGACAGAGCTGTGATGTATTCTAGAGGTGGGGCTGACAGAGGGTTGGGGGAGAGAGGAGCAGGTGAGTAAGGGGTGTCAGGCTGTGGGAGGAGCGGCTGGCTGGGTGGTGGTGTGCTGGCAGAGTTGGGGAACCCTGGGAGATTCAGGGGACAGCAAAGAATCCAAGGCTGGGTTTGAGGCCTATTTGATATCTTATTTGTAACTGTAAATCTGGCACTCAGGAGAGCAGCTCAGGATGGAGATGAGAATTTGGGAATCATCAGCTTATAGAAAGTGTGTAAAATCACCTAAGATGAGGACAAGCCGTGGCATGAAGGACTGAGTCTCAGATGCTCTGACAATTTGAAGGAGGTGTCAGAGTGGGACATTAAGAAAATTGTCCAGTGTGTGGGGAGAAAGACCATGTAAGTATTAGAACCAGGCAAAGTGTGTTTTCAGAAAAGGACCAGAGCAAGCATATTGAATGATGCTACAAGAATATGGACAATGAGGACCTAGACTTGCCCACCAAATCTGGCTACAGTGGGTAGTTTATGGCCTTGATACCAGGAGTCTCCGTGGACTGGTCTGAGCACTCAACTCCCTGAGTGGAGGGAGTTGAAGAATGAATGTTGAATTGTGGGAAAGATACACCAAAAATAAAAATCAAAGCCTATCTCTAACTCCAGGGAACCCAAAAAGCTCTTCAGGGATAGAAGGGTCATTGTATTAATCACATGGCATAGTTCAGAAGGTGATTGCCACAACTGGTGATACTGCTCTAACCTTCATGACATCATTCTAAAGGGACAGTGAATGGAGAAGGGTGAAAGAGCTAAATCTTCCCTTTATAAAAGATGTACACGTGAACATCAGGAGTTGAGGCGTAGGAATTATAATTTTGCAGAAAGCATGGGAAAGTCATTTTTGAAAGAGAAGCCATAACGGAAGTGTGGAAGGAGTGTGGATTGTCTCGGGGTCCGTGTGACATGTGAGGTGCTTATATCTGAACTGTAATCACTCAACACAGTAAAGGGATCTTCCCAGCCACTGAGGACTCTGAGTGGAGGGTATTGGGGGAAGTGGGCTCTCTGGCTTCTGTGTCCAGGTAAAGTCTGGGGTCTTCACTTGTGTCTGGGGCGAGTGGCAGGTCTTAGAGTGATGACCCTTGCTGGTGAGGCGGATGGAGAGAAGTCCTGGTTAGTCCCAGGGCTATTGGCCCTCAGTGTGGCGTCAGGGGCCAAGTGCAGAGAGGGTCAGCTGTGGGGCAAGGCAGGCACTCTCTTGATCTCTTATAACCCAGAGTCTGTGCAGTGCAGTGGTTTGCAATCCAGCTTGTTTCCAGCCACAGCTGGAATGAGAATGTTCTTCGTGGCCTGACTCAGGAAGCTGCTCTCTCTGGAAAAGTGTCTTCAGTATTTAGGATCCTCGTCAATAATATGATGCTACTATTAAAAGCAGGACACGGCGAGAGCACTTTCCCCAGTTTTTGCATCTTAAATATTCAGTGCCCACAAAAACACGGTGTAGGGGCTGCTGCCCTTCCTTACTTTACAATGGAGGAAACAGAGAGTTCAGTGGCGTGCACAAGTCCAGAAGCTCCAAACCATGAAGCCTGGGTCCCTTTGGCTGTGACTCTTCCCTCTCCCACCCCTGGCCCACAACTCCCACCCTGCCTGCCATGGCTCTTGCCTAGGATCCTGGAGGTGGGAATGGTAGGGGCAAGTGGCTAGCAGGTCCCTGGGGCTCTCCTTAGACCTGGGAACCTTACTGAGTTTGGAATTCTTACATCTTGCAGTGGCTCCCAACCCATGTTTCTGAATGGAAGGGCTGTGTTGGGGGACATGCCTTGAAGTTGTCCCCAAGTCCTCCAGTCTCAGACTGAGTCCTAGAACCCTACAGGCTCAGAAATGGTGTGGTTATGCTAGGAGCATTCTTAGCTGCCCTTTGAAGCAGCCATACCACTACCCCACTTAAAACTATGCCCTGGGGGCTGGAGCGGTGGCTCAGCAGTTACGGTGCTTGTCTGGCATGTGCAAAGACACAGGTTCAAACCCCAGCACCACATACACAACTAAGTGTCAGAGAAACCAAGGCCAGATAGAAAAAATAAAGTTGATTCTCTTTTTCTCTCTCTCCCACTAAAAAAAAAAAAAAAAAAAAAAAAGCCCTGTGTTTCTGTGATCTTCCTTTGACTCCATGATAATGGCTTTCTTGCCAATGAGTCTGCAGGCAAGAATTCCCCCTTTTCCACACATACTAGACCTACACGTGTGTCTTCCTGGTCACTTGTCCTGCTACAGGGCTAAATGGATCAGACCCAACAAGCCCTACTGTCCCCTGCATCACCATTCCTAGGCTCGAGTCTGCTCCTGCTCCTAACACACCAGCCCCTAAATCCTTCTGACCTCGCTTTGTAGGCTATGTCAGGTGGAAGGGGCCCTTTTACCCCCAGCCTCCTGTGGACAGCCAGAACGCTCAGAAATTTCTCCAGTCTGTCTCTCTCCCCTGCATTCAGACTTAAAGTCACAACACTTCCTGTCACACTGTGGCCAATGACATTTCAGTGGCCCCGGCCTCTCCTCTACCATCTTCTGCAGATATGTCCCCAGATGCCTGAATCACTGAAGATGGCTTGGGACCTGGTGGTGGTGGGAGCCTTGGGGAAACGGGTTGATAACATTCTAGCATAGTTTGCTGAGACTCCAAGGAAGACGCCCTGAGATGGATTGTGTCAGGTAGGTTGTTGAAAACTGCTTTTTTGGGAAGGTCCCTTGGTGACAGGCAAGGCTGACAGCACCTTGTCCTTCACAGGGCATTGCCCAATGATGGCGCCTGGAAGAGCACACAGCTGGACTCCACACCAGGCAGGGAGAGGGTGTAAGGGTGAGATTTCGACAGCATTAGCTTTGTCCCTTTGTATGGCCAGCATCCCAGCAGCTTAGCGAAAGTCCAAGAAATGCTTTCTACGAGAGCCCCAGTTGGCTGTGCTTGCTGGTGTTTGAGAGTCGGAGAGAGAAGAGTCTGCGTCCTTAAGAAAACACATGCACGGACATTCAGGCCCGGGCCTGCTTCCAGCGTTCCGCTGACTTGGCGAGGCTCTTGGGAATGGAATGGGGTGTTTCAGGGACACGGTGTTTTACTGTCCTCCTTTTGTTTCTTTTCCTAAGGATGACATCAGTGACCTCCACATTCCCTCTGAAGGAATACCTGGAGACATAAATAGACAGCCCATCCAGGCGGCAGCACAGAGCCAGCCCAGGAACTCTGCTCCTAGTGCCCGGCAGTGAGCGCCAAGATGCCCAACTCTCTGTTGCCTGCCTGCTTCCTTGGCCTGCTGGCCTTCACCTCTGCCTGCTTCTTCCAGAACTGCGCAAAGGGTGGCAAGAGAACCATGAATGAGAAAGCAGAGGCATCAGGTACCACCGTGGCCCATCTCAGGGCTGCTGGTATTGGGTAATGCCCAAGGACCGGCAGGGGCTAGGAAAGAGGGAACCTTTGGGAGAAGCCAGCCCTCCAGGGAAGTAGGCTGCCGGACACTGACCCATCCAGCAAAGGATGCTGGAAAGTGCAAGATGCTTCCCCAGAAACTGGGCTTGGAGTTGCACCAGGCAGAATAAAGTGGGGAGGCTTCTGCTGGGCCTGTGGGGTCCTCTCATCCTGACCAGCTAGAAGATTAGGGCTCTGTTCCACCTGCAATTCCAGGCCTTCCCTACCCAGCACCAGCTGCTCTCAGCCACAGGAGCCTGACTCCACACACAGATGCTCATTGATCTGAGCTGGCCTGAGCAGGAGGACCACCCAAGCATTCTGTAAGGAAGTTCTGCTGGGTACCTATCCAAGTTCTCTTGCGCTTCATGTGGTCCTGATTCCTTTTTATTCAGCTGTGGCAGAGCTGAAGGAAATCTGATGACCATGCTCACTTCTGCCCAGGCCACAGGGGGCTCCATTTGAGCTGTTGAACAAGCTAGGCTGGGCAAGTGGGCAACCCCCACAGCCTCCCAGCTCTGACCTTGACTCCTTTGAAAGCCTGAGGCTCCAGAAGTGCCTGCCCTGAAGCTATAGTAGGGTGAACCCTGGATCGTGGAGCCAGTGAGGCCCACCAGGGTGGGGGTGAGTTGCCAGGGCAAGGCCAGAATGGGAGGAAGGGCCTGGGTGTGCTCTGCATATGGTCAGGGGCTAGGGGTCAAGTATAAGTAATGAAGTAAGGGGACATCATGGAATAGGGGTAGGGTGGGTAGATGACAGGGGTGCACACCAATGGATGTCCCAGGATTGAAGATGAAGGACCCCCTGCTATAGCCCAGGGGAGACCTGTCCCACAGTGAGGATACTGAGAGGTATTTCAGTCATCTGAAAACCAGAGTTTAGTCCCCACTTTGATGGCTTTCTAAGTATCCTAACCAAGGACCTCAGTTCCATAAGCATTACTGGCATTTGAGAACCCAGAATCCCAGTGTGTGCAGCTTACCCCTGCCTATCTTTGGAGGACCTCGATGTCCCCACCTCCTGAGCTCTGGCTCACTCTCCTCCTTCCTGCAGTGAATGTCCTGCAGCCTGAAGAAGATGGGGCACTGTCTGGGACCCAAGATCTGCTGTCAAGAGAAAGCAGGCTGCTCCCAGTGCAGGGTGGAGAAGCTGTGCTCCACGGGCAAGACCTTTCTGATGTCGCCATGCCAGTTGGGTCTGAAGTCTTGCGGGAAGGGGGGCCCCTTCAGCACCCCAGGCGTCTGATTCAAGAAGGTATGCATGTGGGGTGGGTCAGCAGGTCAGATCCCTATGGGGGACACAGGTGGAGGCCCAGGAGCCGTGCTGACCCCTGGAATGCCCTTGCTCATATGGTCCTCCCCACAGGTAAGTGTGCTGGTGATCCTGCATGCCTCCAAGCCATCGATGGTGAAACAGGAGTCAGGGACAGTAGAGAAGCCCAACTGCACGATGCGTACGAGGAGTTCTTCAAGTTACTGAAGATGGCAAAGAATTTTGACCAAATACAGGCCTGGAATCCCATGGAGGTCTAAGCAGCCTTCATCCCCAACCCTTAGCTTCTCTGTGCACCCTTCTTGCAAGGAAAAACTTTGTAAATGCACTCCAGTGTCCGGCTCAGTCTCTGGGTGTAAGGTGGGTCACAACACAGGGTGAGGCGTGGGCCTTCAAACTCCCCCACCCCCCTCCACATCATGCACCCCAAGTCTTGGGCAGATTTACCCCAAATGAGGGCACATCCTGTCTTTTTTCTTTTAAACAGAGAGGGACAGTGAGAGAGAGAGAAAGAATCAGTTTTTTATTTAGTTTTTCATTTGGCCTTTGTTGCTCCTACATCTCGTTGTGTACGTGATGCTGATGCTGGGGTTTGAACCCGCAGACTCACACATGCAAGACAAACACCACAACCACTGAGCCACCACTCCAGCCTCAGCACATCCTGTCTTGAATCCATCTTGGCCGTAGGAGAGAGGCACAGATCTTCTAGGGGCAGCCATCGTGGGGTCAGCAGAGTCATATGGGAAGATAAGGACAGGGCTGCTTGGGGGTCCTCTCGAGGGTGGGTTGGCTCTTCTCCTGAGGAGAGGAAGAAGACAGGAAGCAGGAAAGGAAAGGAGAAAAAATAGGGATAGTAGAAGGTGGGGAGAGGCCTGGATGCCTTAAGAGTGGTGAAGAGAAGAGCAAGAAAGGCAGAAGGGGACAAGCCAAAAGGTGATCATTCTGTGTCACTTTCATCCCAGGAGACTGAGACTCAAACTGCTTGAGGGGACACAGCCAGGTAGCTGGTCCCCCAGGGCAAAGCATCTGTCATCCCAGCCTGTGCCTGTGGTAGGAGGAGGAACATCACCCAGGCCCCAGTAGGCAGAGGGCCACCTGCTGTCTGTCCGGGTGGACCCACCATTAAGGACTCTGAACAGAGAGGCAGGCAGACCCCATTGAGAAACAGGCTGCAAGCCCCCACAGATTCAACCCCCACCACCATGCACACACTCAGAAAAACAGGAGAACAACTGTCCTGGACACACCTGTCACCACCAGGAACAGCAACCTGAGAAGCACATTCAGAACACAGGTGTCCAGGGAGACACTCATCTGACGTGACAACAGACAGGCACGTGTGTCCACACACATCGGTGCATTCAACTTCAGGGCCAATGTCACCAGCACTTGGCCTCCACCCCTGCATTCCTCTCTGTCCCCTCACCTCCCTTCGCCCTGTCCCTTTGACCACTTTGCTGGCAGTGTGGGGATGGAACCCAGGGCCTACCACGAATTAGGCAAGCGCATGTGAGCTACCCCGCACCCAGCATGTTTTCCTTTTATTAGGCAAAGGGTGATCTGCTCCGCTTGCTTTAGGATTTGGGTGAGGGCATGGCCCTCCCGAGGTGTTGGCCAGTCCTGGACAGGTAAATGAGGTGTGTCTGGGAGAGAGGGACAGGGTCCCAAAGGACCCTTGACCTGAGCAGAGGTGGGCAGTATGGATGGAAGGATTCTGTTTGCTCCTGCCCTCTGTGCTTGGTGCCCATTTGTGGCTTGGGTGGTGAGGACTGCAGGTCCTCTGGGTGGGTGCCCAACTCTGACAAGTTCTGATGCTGCCCAGGCAGGGGTAGTGGCACCGGGCTGAGACCCAGCTGTGGGGATGGTAGGGGAGTGTCCTGTGCGTGTTCAAGCCCAGCCTCCCCTGCTCAGCACACCAGTGGCCTCAGAGTCCCGCTCTATGAAGCATTGTGCCCTTCAGCTGCTCCCCCAAGGGCCTCCTCTAGGCCAGCTCTACTTCTTCAGCCTCCAAGGTGTGGCTCAAGCCTTCCTCCAGGAGTAACAAAGTCACTGGATCCCCACTGTCCCTTGCCTTCTGCTATTCCCCTGTCTGACCCTTTCTCTGGGTGTCAATGGCTGGACCCTTTTCCTTCTGGTCTTCCTCAAGTGTGCCCTGCTGCGGGCCCCAGCGCCTGCTGAGAGTGAGAAGCTGGGCTGTTTCCTTTTCTCTGGAGCTGGCCTTCTGTGCTTCCTCCTTCCTCCAGTCACTTCAGGATGGTGGCAGCCAGCTGGGACTCTCAGGACCTCACTTGAACCAGCCTAGCTGGGATGAGACCCAGTGGGGACAATCATTCATCTGCGATGCCCCTCCCATTTCTGACACTTAGACCAGGGAAGAGTTGGAGAGGAGAGATCCGTTTTCTTTCATTTTATTTATTTTTGCATCACAGGGGATAGACCTCGGGGGTGCTCTGCCTCTGAGCTGCACCCAGGGAATCCCCAAGTCTTGGAGACTGTCCTCATCTTACAATCCTCCTGCCCAGCAACCCAGCCTGGATTACAGGAGTGAGCCACCACTGTGGTTTTGGTTCATTTTATTATTTCTGGGGGTGGCATTGGGAGTGAAAGGTGCAGATGGAATATGTCCGGAGCCATCAGAGTTGTCACTCAGAAAACACGGTCTTGAAGTCACAAGTGGGGTCAGTGTGGCAGCCGTCTGCAATGAGAGCTGTGGTCAGTGTCCTGCTTGCTGCGTCCCACCCTGCCTGGGTCCCCTGGCTGGCCTGGCGCCGCTCACCTGGGCTGCAGCAGATGCCGGCGGCCGCGCACCGGCCCCCGCTCCCGCAGGGCTTCTGGCCTGACTGGCAGGGCGACGGCAGGTAGTTCTCCTCCTGGCAGCGCAGCGCCTCGGCTGTGCCCACAAAGCAGCCCAGCTCGTCCCCGCAGCAGATGCTGGGCCCAAAGCAGTGTCCCTTGCCCCCGGGGCCGCAGGGGAGGCACAGCAGGGACAGGAGGGGGTCAGCAGGAGGGGGCAGGTGGCAGGGAAGCTGGGGACCTCTGTGAGGTGTGCAGGACTGGGCTGCTGGGACTGGGCTCTGGAGCCTTGGCCCTGCAGTGCTGGCGGGATCCAGGGGGTTGCAGGAGCTGGGGTGCAGTCTGCCTCTAAGGGCAGGAGTGGACATTGCCAAACCCCTTGGGTGAGGAAGGGACAGGATCCAGGGGAGGGCACAGAGATTGACATGTGTGCCCCTACAGATGGTGGTCCCTGAGGGTCCTAGAGCACAGTAGGGGGAGGGTTGAGATACTCACCTTCTGCGTGTCCAGCTCCATCGTAGCCCTCTTGCCGCCCAGGGGACAGTTCTGGATGTAGCAGGCTGAGGTCAGAGCCAGGAGGCCTAGTAGGCAGCAGGCGAGGTTGTGGCTGGCCATGGTGCAGGCACACTGTGTCCTGGGATCTGAGGTTGCTGGAGGTCTGTCTCAGGCCTGCCCTTTTTATGCCAGGGTGCTGGACCTTCTTAAGTGTGTCTAAGAAGGCCAGCACAAAACTGGTCACACCCGGTCACTGAGGTCAAGCCAGTGCACAGGTTGGGCCCACTCATTACCACTCCAGGGTCAATGTCACTGCATTGACTAATGGACTGAGACCTGGATGGTGGGTGCTGGGTGAAGGAGGCAGGCTGGCTCAGCGTGGGCCAGGAGGGTGGGAAAGGGAGAGCAGGGTGATGGGCTGAGGGTAGCCCAGTCAAGGCCATTTTTCCAGACTTGCACTACCTGACAGAGGGTGTGAGGGTGGGGATGGTGAGTGCTCCAGGCAGGAACAGCCTCTGGCTGGACACCCTCCCTCCCAGGGCCTCCTCTCAGTCCATATATAAATACAGGCAATTCCCTGTACACACAGCTCTTGACCCCCTGGTAGCAAGCACTCCTCTGCCTAAGCCTAAAGAATCATAAAACCTCCCCACCCCAAAACATACCAGCAGCCACTTCCTGGCCCCCAGCACATGCATGGAAAAGATTCCAGCTTCTCCTATTTATAACTCAAAGTCAGCCCTTCCTCCAGCTAGGAGCTAGGCCACAATCCACAGCGGAATTGGCAAATACCTGTGGCAGTGTCACCGGTGCAGATGACAGACAATCTCCCATCATGCAGAGCTACTGCCAAAGTGTCCAAGGATTGTTTAGACTCATTGTTACTTGGAGATCATGGCAGTCATTGGGCTGCCCTTAGAGCTTGCTATCTCATGGTGTATTAAAGAATCACGTTTAAGACAAAATCCAAATGTGTTGTGACATTTTGACACTTGAGTATAAATGTAATTGGTTTCTTTTGTAACCTATTATTTTTTACCCATTTAATAACTTCTGGGGGCCAGATGTGGTGGCATAGGTCTGTAATCCCAGTGTTTTGGGAGGCTGAGGCAGGAGGATCAGAATTTGAAACCAGTCCCAGCTAATTAGTAAGACCCTAAGCAACTTAGTGAGACTCTGTCTCAAAATAAAAAAATAAAAAGAGCTGGGGACGTGGGTCAGTGATAGTGCATCCCTGGATTCTAAATCCCTGGTAGCAAAGAATAAAGTTACAGACAAATTTCCGGGTTTGGGGGATACAGCTGAGTGCTAGAATCCTTGCCTAACATGTGAGAGGCCTGGTTTCATCCACTAGCACCGGGTGGGGTGGTTGTGTGGTGGGGGAGTCATTTCCTCCTTCATGGGGCTCATTCCAGTGGAGCAGGAGAGGTGGGAAATAGTGAACGGATCCTCGTGGGCTATGATGCCATAGTTTGGATCTTGAGTGTTTCTCGAAAGTCCAGGGTTAGAGTCTTGGCCCTCAGGATGGTGTTATTCGGCTGTGGGTCAACCTCTAAGAGGTGGGGCCTAGTGGGAACACTTTTGGTTGAGGGCAGAGCGGGACCCTGGCTTCTCATCCTCTCTCTTTTGCTTCTCAACCATGAGGTGAGTGGCTTTGCTCCACCATGTGCTCCTGCCATTATGTGCTGCTCCCCATAGACGCACAAGCAAGACCCCAAGGGATCATGGGCTGGAACCTCTTTAAGCATGAGGCAGAACAAACCATTTCCCTTTATAACTTGATCAAATCAGGTATTTTGGTGTGGTAAGGAAAACCTAAAAACACAGGAAGCAGAGATCAGCCATATCGTATTTTATAGCAGTAAGCACATTGTGTTAGAGGGGCTGGGGTGTCCCCAGTGGTAGTAGGCTTGCCTAGTGTGCACAAGACCTTGGGCTCAAGGCCTGCACCCCCTGCCCCCAAACTGGTGGATTAATAAATGCTATGGAGAAAAGGGAGGGGCATGCTGTAATTTTTTTAGGGTAGTCAGCGCGGACTTCTTTATGAAGCCAATCTCTGAGCACTGGGAAAAAGTAAGAGAAAAGTCTCCTTCCCGTCCTCCTGCTGCCTCTTTTTTCAGTGCTGGAGAACCAACCCAAGGCTTACGTGTGGTAGGCAAGCATTCTGCCATTGAGCTATGCTCCAGTGCAACACTTTTATTACGCCACAGTTTCCATGGAGTAGAGTTAGGGGTGGGAAGATGGTTCCCCTGCTCTGCTGAGGGTCTTTCAGTCTGCAGCCGAGAGGTCAGAAGGTTGCATTCTTTTCTGGAGTCCAGGTGATGTGGCAGAATTCATTTCCTCACAGCTGTAGACCCCGCAGAGATTTGGTTCTTCAAGGCCAGCAACAGAGAAGGGGTGGGGGAAGAGGGAGAGTCTATGTTGCTTCCAATCTCTGAGCATGGGGAGGAGAAATCCTCTTTGAAAGGGCTCACTTGATTAGGTTGGGCCCACCAGGACCACTAGTCTTTTAATTCAAGGTCACACAGGGGCCTTCCTTACATCTGCAAACTCCCACTACGTTTGACATAGAATGCCGTATATTCATGGGGGCCAGACCCCATCACTTTTGCCATATTTTCCCACTGGTTAGAAGAAGATTCTGGTCTTATTTACATGCAGCAGGAGAAAAATGCACAAAAGTGTGGATACTGGGTAGTGGGAAACACAGGGGTCGTTTTAGCATTTTGCCTCCCAAGGAGGGTGAGCATTCTGGGCACAGGAAATAGCAAGTACAGAGGCCCTGGGTCAGGAATGAGTGTGGAATGTTTAAACAACAGCAAGGAGGCTGGTGGGGGGTGGAACAGAGTGACTGAAGTTCTGGGGTCAGAAAGGTCCATGGGACTAGGTCTCATAGGGCCTTGCGCTTATACTTCAGATTAATTAGGATACCAAAGAGGTTCTAGGCCCATGCAGGAAATATGTGTATACTGAGTTTTGAAAAGACTATGAAACAGGGGCTGGAATGGTGGCTCAGTGTTTAGAATGCTTGCCTGGCATGCACAGGGGACTTAGGTCCAAATCCCAGCACCACATACACAACTGAGTGTTGGAGAAATAAAGGTCAGATGAAAAATAAATAAATAAAATTGATTCTTTCTCTCTCTCTTAAAAAAAAAAAAAGATTATGAAAC
>PVKS010045679.1:0-13624 GCA_004027875.1 Aplodontia rufa
AGCCGTGCAGCACCACCGTGCGAGTCAAGGCCCCTACGCTTGTTTTAGGGTCACAGAATGGGATGAGGGTCTGGTATCTCTGGGTCACAGCGGGGAGGTTCTCAGTGTCTCTAGGACCAAGGTCGCCCTTCCAGGTTTCCTGGAGCTTCATCTTCAGGAAGCTTCTGTATTTATCCACTTTACCACCAGGGAAGGAAAGCAGACAAAGCACACAGTGGTTATTCATTAGAAAAAAGTTAGCTTGTGTTACAGAAAACTTGGGGCAATGAGGTGTATGAAGAGCAGCCGACTCTGTTCACCCCAGGAAGAGGCACAGACCTGGTTTCTCCTGCCAAGACTCCCTCACCCTCCTGAGCTCACGATGCCTCCTGGGATGGGACAGTGGGGCGCTGGCTCGCAGAGAACAGGGTGCACACCCTCCACAGGGCACCGACTATCCTGGAGACTGCACGGGAGCTGCCTGCCCAGGACTGTGCAGCGATTGCATCTGTTGCCCATCCTCCTCCAAGGTCCTGGGTCGCAGGAAAGAGACCTTCCCCGGAACAGCCTTGTGGGCCTCGCTGCTCACGCATGGAGTGGATGAGCAGCAGCTCCCCAGCTTCTACCCCAAAGGTGGACGTGTCCACGTGAGGCCTGTGCCTGGAGGTGCTGACAGAGAGTCTGCCACCTCACAATCGTCCCTTAGCACGAGGGCAGAAGAGGGAGGGGACACTCTCTGCCCTTCTTGTTCTCCTATAATCAGGGTACAGGTGTACAGAGGTGGTTTCTTGGTACTGTGATCTGGTACCTCACAATGCAAAAGGACTTTGCAGTTGTGTCTGAAGGACGGACAAGTTTGGTGGCCTGGAGATGGCACAGAGGAAGTGCAAAGCAAACTGCGGCCTACACTTGCCACTTCTCTTCTGCCTCACTCCTGAAGCTCGTTGCCCTGTGCTGATGTTCTGTGCAGCAGAGTCCTAAGGCAGCCCTTTCCTCGTTCCCTGGGCTTGATTTTCTCTAAGCTGCCTGGTGACAGGTAGGGAGAGGAGAAACGACTCCTTCCTCCAGTGCGCAGCAGCATCGTGCAGAGGGTGAACAGAGAGCAACGGTGTCCACCCCGGAGACTGGGAGCACCGCAGTCTCCAAGACAGACTCAGCCAGAGAGGGCTGGTCGGCCACACGTGCACCATGCAGTGGACCTCAAACCTCTGTGCTCCGTGAAGGGGCTGGTCACGCCCAGAAATGTGCATGCCAGCAGTTGGCAGGGAGCGTGGGGCAGGGTGAGGGCCAGGACATGAGGGGACAGGGACAACGGTGGTACCATGCTGTCAACTCAGCTCCAGAAACTGGTGGGGGTTACGTTCCCAAGCTGTGGCTCAGCATAGCCACATAAACTACCACCAGGAATATCGGATATTGCTTTGCATAACCAGCCAGCCAGGTATCCCCTGCCCTAATAGGTCTCGCTCTGCTCGTCTGACTGACAGCTTCCATGCTGAGCACTGAAGATGGCAAGAGAGTAGCAGGAGAGGCAGCAGCTGCCAGGAAGAGCCCCGACTCCAGCGCTCGTTCCCCCAGCCTCATGAAGGGTGAAGTGTTCCCAGGAGATAGTCAGTGCCTGAGGAGTGGCAGGGCCCGAGCTGACCTGGCTTTTCCTCCGGAGGCTGCTGCACTTTACTGGGGTTTGCACACGGCACTCTTGGGGCCCATGTTATCCCTGCAAAGAGAGGGACATTGTGGGGTCACTGAAATGCTGGGACTTCTGCTTGGGGGATGGAGGCTTTGAGGACAGCACAATTCATTCAGTCACAAGGTTTCCCACGGAAGCCTTGATGATATAAAGGGGAGGTTAAGGAGGTTCTGGACATAGAGGTGAGCACGTCAGGCCACGACCTGGGGCTCTGCTCCCTCTTGGGTAAGGGTTCCCATGCAGTTCAGGATACAGCCTTGCGCCGCCTAGTGAGGGAGTCCGGAGTGAGACACACAGGATGTGATCTCTTTAGTGACGGTCACAGTACAAACATCACCCAGGGCCCTTATGCACACACAGGAGGTGAAGGTGGCCTCCTGACGTGTCCTCCTGGACAGGGGACACACGAGGCTGCTGCTGCCATGTTACAGCATGCAGTGCACAGAAATTCTTGTAAGTGGGGCAGACACTCCTGGCATCTGTTAACCCTCGTTCCGGGCTTGCCTGTTACGTGCACATGGTCCTTGTGACGCTGACGAAGAAGGGAACAGAGGAACCAGCAGCACAACTGGTCATCATCCCAAGAGTCCTGCACTGCTGGGCACACTGGCCAGACTGCAGCCCCAGGGACTTGGGAGGCTGAGACAGGAGGATGACAGGTTCAAGGCCAGCCTGGGGAACTTAGCAAGTACTGTCTCAGTGAAAAGAGCTGGGGGTACAGACAGTGGCAGAGTGCTTGTCTGGCATGTGCGAAGGCCAGGATTTGTTCTTAGACTGAAAAATAGAAAGTACCAAGCATACTGTGTAATTGGGCTGAGTCTCCTCAAATGCCAGGCAGCACAGTAGGTCCGCTTGCCTCAGCATCACCATAAATACACAAATACCGTGCACCTGATAGGACAGCTGTGACGTCACCGGGTCACAGGGATTTTCCACTCCATGACCCACACAAATAGCACTGTGCACCTCTGTTAGGACAGCTGTGATGTCACCGGATGACAGGGATTTTTCACTCCATGACCCACACAAATAGCACCGTGCACCTCTGTTAGGACAGCTGTGATGGCACTGGGTGACAGGGACTTTCCATTGCACCATGAATCACAGAAATACCACCGTGCACCTCTGTTAGCACAGCTGTGATATCACTGGGTGACGAAATTTCCACTCCATCATGAGCCAAACAGCACTGTGTACCTCTGTTAGGACAGCTGTGATGTCACTGGGTGACAGGGAATTTCCTCTCCATGAACCAAATAGCACTGTACACCTCTGTCAGGACAGCTGTGATGTCACCGGGTGTCAGGGACTTTCCACTCCATCATGAACCATTGTTGTATGTGGGTTCTATCACTGACAGCAATGTAACAGTGATGTTGCGAGAATTGGGGAAACATAGCGGCTCATTCCTAAAGGCATTAGAATGCTGTCTGAAACTAGCTCGTGGTCTCTGAAATGAGGAAACAGCACGGCGAGGGGACAGAGAGTTGCCGACAGGCACAGACCTGGGTCATCACAGGAATCATCTAAGTACATTGGTAATGGTGTGTGGATGTGAGTGTGGTCACCACCACATGCCCAATCATCACGCTGTACATCTTGACGGTCCAAGCTGTTGTCTCAATGTCTGCACTAAAACCCACCACCTGCTGCTGGTTCACTTTTTGCTGATTATCCACCCTGTGGCAAGCTTTGAGCACCTCAGAATCAACAGACCACTGATGGACGCTGCAGGACCACTGACAACTGATGCATCAGGAACCACTGTGCTCCCAAGCAAGGCTGAAGCATGCTGGACCCGTACAGGGGCAGAGGCCAGTAATGCAGATGCTTCAGTCCATGAACAACGATGCCCACCGTGCGTTAGCACAGATAATGCTAGCTAAGGATGCTCTGGTCTCTACGTAGGAGTCGGAAACCCAGCTATGCACCACAGCTATGTTCTAAGTTAATTGCTTTTCCTGCCGGTGTCCTGGGTGACAAAGCTGTGTGGGACAGAAACTCTGGGCCTTAGAAGAGAAGGGTGCCCCCTGGTTTTCCCCCAGCTTTAATTTCCTCAGGTTGTCTTTATCATCATCATCATCATCATCCTGAGTTGTTCCCTTTCAGGTTTCAGAGCACTGTAGCTAGGGACACAACACTGATGCACCGGTGGAGGAGCCAGGTGACCGGGCTCAGGCACAGATGGTGTGGAGGAAATTTCCAAACCAGCCCCAGGGCCGATGGTAAAGCACATTGGTGGAGCCAAGGTTGAAAAAAAAAAAATCAGGAACACCAACATCCCTTTGGCCAGGGATTTCTCCTGAGAAGGGCCAGGCCGTGAGCACTTCCTGCTGGGCACCCTGAGGGGCACCCCTCACCTCCCATGGGACAGGAGAAGCAGCCATAGGTGACCTAAGCCCATCGCAAGCTCTGGTCAAATACAGCCTCACTGGCAGACACCAAAATCTGAACTTGAATGACTTCTTGGAACATTCTTGCCCTTTACCCATTTACAACTGTGAGAGTCCTGAGCTGCTGGGCTACTCAGCAGCACACTGTGCCTGGATGGCAGGACTCTGCCAACCTCCTGCTTCAGGTCTGAAACCCCAGCTCCCCAGGGTGGGGAGGAGGCTGGCTCCGCCCGCGTGTGTGCCAGCACAGGTGCTGCCTCCCAGCTTCCCAGGCCTCACCAACAGCACCCGGCTCCTGGGCAGGGGAAGGAGTCTTGGGTTTCTCTGCAATCCTAGTGCTCAGCCCAGAATCCTGCCTTAAAAAAACCCGAGTTCCATGATCTCACAGGAGGGACCAAAGCTATGAATAAAATGACTTACTTGGTGACTGAGACTTGTTTTTACGAACTGATTTCAAAGCTGCTTCTGCAAAAACAGAAAGGAAGTGGGAGAAATTTGTGCGTTTCAGAGCCCAGACCCTGGTGACTTCTGCAACTCTCCGGATGCCCTCCTGCCCTCTTCAAAGCTGCCCTCTCCAGGGCCTGCCAGAGGCTGAAGCCCTCACATCCAGTATGGACAGGGCCCATTCGGCTGAGAACCGATTCCCAGCTGGGACTGAAGCTCACGCGGCTTTCAGGTAAGAGGTGGGATTCCTGCCCTGAGGGCTGCACAGCCTCCTGTGTTCCCCATGTTGTCTTGGTTCATTTGCCCACTGATGGACACGTGGGTTGGTGGCACATCTTGACACACAGGAAAACAGGCATCTCTTGGACATGCTGATGTCACCATGTATGTGGAACAAACAGGCTAATACCAGCACCACACCATCTCCTTACAAGTGGAATCTAAAATCATCAAATTCACAGAACTGGGGCCCGACCGCAGCTCCCAGGATCTGGGTGGCTGGTGAGAGGGAGGATATCATTTCAGAGTGTCCGTAGCTGCAGTTGGACAGGAGCGAGTTCTCGTGCAGCCTGGGGACTATAGTTTAGAGTGCGTTATGTATTTCAAAGCTGTAACAATAGATTAAGTATTCTACACAAACCAAGTGGACGAGGTGCTCAATGTGAATAAGCTTGATTTAATCATCTCGCAGTAAACCTCAAAATACCCCCTCGCACTCCATAAGCACGTAGAACTGTCACTTCAAAATAAAATACAGAAAGGCGGTGGAGCCGTTTGAAGGCCCTGCTAGAGAGCAGGGAGAAGGGTGAGTACGCTGCCTGCAGTAGGTGGCCTGCGTGTCAGGGTCGTGGGCCTGCGGCTCACAAAGCCCACACTGATGTCATTTAGATTCTCCTGCAGTCTCATCATAAAGGCAGGAGGAGGGCAAGGCTACAGCTCCCTGGTGGAGCACCTGCCTGGCATGCACACGGCCCTGCATCCCCTGCAATGCACAGACAGCACATTGTAGGTTCAACAGTGAAACTGACCGGCATGATTTTATTTAAATCAGTCGGCACGAGAACAACGTTAGTTACTAAGGACCTGGCACATGCAGCACTTCAGTGAAGGCCTGGTGCACACGACTGTCCCCAGGGGCATCTAGAACCCAAGGGACCCAAGTCCGCGGCCCCTCAAGTCCATGCACTGAAGGGTGCGATATTTACATGCAGCCCATGTGGGTCTTCCCACACCTTCAAAGCCGTCTCCAGACCGCTGTAACACCTGATGCAAGGTGAAAGTTATGTGAACAGCTTACATGCAACACTGCTTAGGAATGACAGGCAAAAGAAGCCACAGGGATAGAGGACGGTTTTAGCTTTATGGGTCCTCTGAATTTGAGCAGTCACACTTTCAGTGGCCTCACCTGGTCACTATATTAGGCCACACAGCCCTGGCATGCCCTGCTCACCCTCAGGCTCAAGAGGTCAGCTGGGAAGCTGTGGGGAATCCCACACCAGAGCCCTGGAAAAATGACGTAATCAGCACAGCACCCATGATACAACCTGGACACGGGTATGCTTGACGTTCCCCAGCAGCTGCCCAGGAATCACCAGCCTCCCAAAGCAGTAGTTCTCCTCTTGGGGAGACTTGCTCCAGTGGGGACAGCTGGCAGTCTGGCACAAATGCCTGCAGACATTTGTGGCAGTCACGAGTTGCGCAGGGGATGCTAGTAGCACCCGTGGAGAGACACTGGGATGCCAGCCCCTGGGTACGGGGACGCTGCCAACGAGCACAGGATGCACCGCCCCCCCCCAAGAGCACTGTCCAGCTCTGCAGCGGCTGGTGCTGCTGACCACTTGTGTGGAGTGTGCAAGAATGTTTGTGACATTGCACTCAGGACAGAAACCTAGGAGGGCACTGAAAATGGAGCAGAGGCTGTAATATAACACAACATCCTAGCTGGGTGTGGTGACTCATACCTGTGATCCCACCTATTGAAGGGCAGCTTCAGCAACTCAGCAAGACCCCGTCTCAGAATAAAAAATAAAAAGGGCTGGGGATGTGGATCAGTGTCCCAGGTTCAACCCCCAGCACACACACGCGCACACAAAACAAACCCCAAAAATCAAACCCACCCAGAAAAATTTAACATCTCAGAGGACATCTGAAAGAGAGGGACTGAATGCATCTCAGACAGTGCGAGCAGCCGGGGCAGGCGCCCAGCACCTGAGGAGCAGGCCTAGGCAGCACACACAGCCTGGGACAGCTGCACCAGGGCTAAGAAGCTGCAGCGTCTGTGCTCTGAACAGGCAGCCTTTCCAGGCGCGGCGCTGCCTTTCTGAAACCCTCCCTCCTGGGACATGCACGAGGGAGTCTGCTTACCCTTGAGGTCACTCTTTGCTCTCTCGTACAGATCTGTGCGGTTCATCTTTTTAAAGATCTGGGTGGCCACCGTCTCCACCTGCACCCCAGGGCACAGGCTGGGGAGCATTTCTGCCAGGTGCCTTGCGCTGGCCTCTTCCATCTCCGTGTGGGGGACCTGCTGCAGCTCGTTCTGCAGGGCGAAGGACCTCAACAGAGCCTTGAACTTGCTCAGCTCCTCCTGGTCCAGTTGCTCCAGGACATCCTGCAGAGGGAGATTCATCCCAGCAGGAGACGCCATGCCAACCACTGCAGGAGACCTGAGCCTCCAGCTCTGTGGAAGAGAGGGAAGAAAGGGACAGAGGGCCAGTCAGCTCTCCCATCTGCAAGACCAGTCACCTGAGGCAGGAACAGGGCTGTGGGGCCAGCCCTCCTGGTCCCTCAGGAACTCGCTCCCTGGAGAGGCTGAAGTCAGCAGGAGCAGTCCTCCATCTTTTGAGTGTCTGGGGCTCTGAGAACGAGCTGGGCTCCCAGGCAGGTGGGCAGCCCACCCTGCTGCACCTCCTTCCCTCCTGTCCTTCTGTTCTCCTTCTCAATTCTACTACACTTCCATCTATTTATTTATGGTACCAGGGATTGAACCCAGGGGTGCTAAAACCACTGAGCCACATCCCCAGCCCATTCTTTATTTTTTTTTTTTTTGAGACAGGGCCTAAGTTGCTGAGGCTGGCTTTGAACTTGCAGTTCTCCTTCCTCAGCCTCCTGAGTTACTAGGATTACAGGAATGTGCCACTGTACCCAGCTCATTTTAAAGAGAGGAAGACAGTGAGATAGAGAATTTTTTCATCTGGCCATTGTTTCCCAGACACTCAGTTGTGTATGTGGTGCTGGGATTCGAACCTGGGTCCTTGGACAGGCCAGGAAAGTGCTCCAACTGCTGAGACACTGCACCAGCCCCTCATCTATGTTTGATTGGTTCTTTTCACTTCTATGTGCAGGTGAAGTTCCCTGTGGTGGAGTTGAATATGCACATAACATGATGTTTAAGGATTCATTCTGCCTGGGAGCAGGGGTGCACAGCTGTTATTCCAGGGACTCAGGAGGCTGAAGCAGGAAGATTGCAAGTTCAAAACCCACCTCAGCAAGTTAGGGAGGCCCTAAGCAACTTAGCCACATAAAAAGGGCTAGGGATGTGGCTCAGTGGTTAAGTGCCCCAGGTTCAACAACAACAGGAACCCATTCTCCATTTTACATCCCCACAACTTTTCTGTTCTCCCAGAAGTAAAACCAAGTGTAAAGTACCAACTTTTTAAAAAATTAATTTAAATGGAGAGAAAGAAAAAGATTGTATTTAGTTTTTCATCTGGTGTCTGTTCTAGACACTTAGTTGTTTACGTGGTGCTGGAGTTTGTACCTGGGTCCTTGTGCATGCCATGAAAGTGCTCTAACCACTTAGCTACTGCTCCAGCCCATGACACTTTTTAAGAACATTTTTATGTGATGCTGAGGATTGAACCCAGTGCCTCATGTGGTAGGCAAGCGCTGTACCACCGAGCTGTACCCCAGATCCTGTGAATTTTTGACAAAGGCACCAAGAGGACACCATCTGGAAAGGAGTCTCTCCCACAAACGGTGCTGGGAAAGCCACCAGAAACCTGCATTGGAACAAAAAAACTGGGCCCTCATCTTCGATGAAAAATCAGCTCTAAGACCTGCACACAAGACCAGGAACCACAGACACTGGAGGAGGACAGTGAGAGCGCTTGACATTGGCCTTGGAGATGATCAGAAGCAGCCAGTGGGACTAGGTAGTCCAAGAAGCCCCTGCCCACAGGGGCAGCTCACAGGGAAGGGCAGCCGGAGACTGGGAGAGGTCTGCGGGGCAGGAGGGCGGACAGGTAGGAGGGGCTCACACCTCCAGCAGCAAGGGCTCTAATTTTGATGGTGAACAGTGTTTCAAAGGCAACAAGGAGGTGGCCAACAGGCACCTGGAAAAGTCTTCTCCGTGCACAGTACTTCCTTGCAGAGCTGGGGTCTGAGTCCAAACCCCACATGGGCTAGGCAGGTGACTGCCACTGAGCCAATCCCTGCCCCACTTCCAATTGTGAGGGATCCTCCACTGCTCTAAGGGGTACGACAGCCATCAACAGCATAGGAGGGTTCCCTTGTCCCCACAACCTTGAGGGCACGGATCCCTGCTTATCCTTGTAACAGCCATCCTGACAGGGAGGAGGTGACAGCTCATGGTTTTGATTGGCATTTTCCAGATGACTACTGACCTTGAGTATTCTTACATTAACCCAGTTCAATCAGATGGGTATCTAATAATAACCAGAACGATCAGAAATAGCAGAGATATTGTTTAAAAGTGAAAAACCAAGAGCTGGAGATGTAGGTCAGGGGTGGCGCCCTTGCCTAGCATGTGCGAGGGCCTGGGCTCAACCCCAGCACTGGGGGCAGGGGGGATAAAAGGGAAAGTGAAAAATCAGGGCAAAAGGGCTAAAACTAAAACATCCACATCATAACAGGGTGCAGGGGCCAGTGCCTATGGTTCCCCCCACTCAGGAGGCTGAGGGAGGATAGATCTAGCCCAGAAGCTAGAGACCAGCCTGGGCAACCTAGGGAGACACCATTCCAAACAACCTCCAATCCCCCAATATCGACGCAGTGCTGTACACTTAAAATTGCTGGAGAGTGGACCTTCGACACTTTCACCACACCCACAGGTAACTGAGGTTGTGGATGCATTGATCATGCTGATCCTGGCACCCACAGGTAACTGTGAGGTCGTGGATGCATTGATCCTGCTGATCCCGGCAATAACTTCACAATGAAAATCAAATCATCCTTGCATACATTAATGATCTTTGTGTTGTTTTGCAGTATGGGGAATGGAGCCCTGCACCAGCTAGGCAAGTGCTGTCCCACTGAGCTACACCCCAAGGTGCAGAACATCTCCAAGTAGATGGAATGCACTGGAAAAAGACAGCAGCCATGAAATGCCTGGACTGGGAGGTGTGAGAGCAGATGCCATTGGAGAAACATGGCAAGAGGAACTTTAGATCTTCAGAGCCAGCTTCAAAGCATTGACCAGGGTCTCCTAGCCCGGCTCTGCTGGGACCAAGAGACATTTACACACCACGCATATCAGTGTATGCTGTTCTCATCTGGGCAGGGTTCACCTCACACTCCCACAGTGACTTCAAGAAGGCCAGTCTCTGAACATCAGTGTCCTCACTACACACCAAGGCCCCTATCATATGGAGAGGGGGCGAAAGAGAAAGGAGCGTGGAGTGGAGGCATGTGAGGGCTCATTTCAATGGAGTGGTACAGGAAGGGTTATGGTAGAACTGAGGTTAGGAGAGACAGTGAAATGGCTAGGCGGTCAGGACAAAGGCCCCATCTAAAATCTAGCTGGTAGAGAGCTAAATTAACAGGGCATACTTGGTCTTCAAATGCAAAAAGTCCATGAATCTCACCTGGGAGAGCAATTCCTTGTCCCAGAGGCGAGAAAACTAAGAAGTGGGGGTGGACACAGGTGGGAACTAGAAAGAATTTGCCACCTGTTTCACATAAACTTCCACCAGTGATGTCGGTGCATTTCTCAATGCCTGTTTTATATAGATTTTAACCAATGATGTTGATGACCAGTTTCAAAGCCTGTTCTACATAGATTTTAACCAATGATGTCGATGCATTTCTCAATGCCTGCTTTGCATGAATGTTAATTATGCTCATACCCCAAATCAATATAAACCCTGACCCAACATACTGAGATGGTATCCTGAGTGCCAGGTACCCCTCCATCTTGCAGAGACTCTGATCTTCTTCCCAAATAAATCCTACTCCCTTTACTCCCCTTTCTGTGATTGTGCATGGATTTTATTCTTCAGGTTCCCGAGACAAGGACCCAGAAGATTGGTGCTGAGTTCCTGGGGTGCATCCACACCAAGAGCTTCAACGTGTCACAGGAAATCCCAGCTCTTAGCTGAGTAGCTGCTAACACTTTTTGGGCTGCAGAGACCTGCAACCAGCCCAAATTCTCAGTTTTAACTGGGAAAAGCTGCAAACACTGAAAACAGGCTATTTTGGCCACAGAATTATGTAGCCATCCCCTTTTCATCAGCCAGCGGGAGCAGAGAATCTGGCCTTGTCTCAAAAACCCTGCATCAGAACCACATACTGACATAGAACTGAGAGAAACATAAAAAGTGGCCCAGCAGAAGTGTATCAGTGAACAGACAAAAGCATAATTGCAAACAACAACAACGACCAAAAAAAAAAAAACCAAAACAAAAGCCCACAACACTTTTAAACAGGACTTGCACAATGGTATCAGGGCAGTGATACAGGCAGGAGTCAACGCCTGACTCCTCAGGTGGATCTGATGGGTAACACCAGTGCATGCACCTGCGTAAGGGCAGGAAGGAGGGCTGTGCAGAGTCTGAAGGCAGCGGGGGCACAGGGATGTAGATCAGTGGGAAAACGCATGGTTAACATTTGCAAGGTCCCGTTCAAACTCCAGAACCATGTTAATCAAAGTTCGCCTACAACGCTTAAACACTGTCCTTGCTATGATAACAGAAAAACAAAGACCCGTGCAGGACTGGCCACTGGACCCAGGGCTGGAGACCTGGGTGGGTCACCCCAGATAGGCGCTTGGGAGAAACGTGGGTGAGCATGAGAGCAACAGCTCACCGAGACCTCAGAGGGTGTTACCAGGTACCTGGTTCCCCCTCCTGTGCTGACAACTGTTGATCACCCCATCCTCCCAGCCCTGGCAGCTCCTGCTGGCGTCCTGGGTGGTGGGAAGGATACCCTTGGTGGTGCCTTAGGCCACACTGTCAGCCCTGGCCCCTGTCCAGGTGGTTGGATCCACAAGGCTCAAATGGGAAACGGGGAGAGCGAGCCAGCCTGCTGAGGCTGCTTAAACCAGGCCAAACAGCTAGCTCCAGCAGGCTTGTGAATGAGCAATTGGAGAGCCTGGTCTTGGGGCTCAGGGGAGAGGCCTCACCTTCAGAGGGGAATGATGGTTTGGTGGGAGAGGGATGCGAATGACGTGCACACGGTAACCTGCAAAGATAAGCACATAAGGTGTAGGTCCAGAAAGAACTAGAACGATTCTAAGAGGCTCCCTCATCTCAGTGATGGAAAAGCAGCGCCTCCTGCGAAGAGGAGACCTAGCTGCACCCCCTGGTCCGCTGCGCGTTCTCCTTGGCGTTTTCTACGTCTCCACACTATTTGTGTGTGTGTGTAGGGGGGTACTGAGGATTGAGCCCCAGGCCTCACACCGCAGGGCAAGAGCTCCTCAGGGAGCTACACCCCAGCCCTCCACCTGTACTCCAAGTCCCCAAGGGAACAGAAAAACGCGCAAACGCTGGCTCCTACCACGTGCCAACACCCGCTGTCCTCTAGTCTACAAATGTAAGTCCCTGCCGGTTCCTGGAACCCCTGAGCCAGGGCCTTGCAGATGAAGACCCGGGGCCCCAGCAGGTGAAGAAACGCGGCTCCAGGTCCACAAGGAGTCCTCCCAGAAGCCCCTCCCGCCTCTGGCCGACGAAGAACTTGAATGCTGACCCCAGCAATCCTTGCAGGCTGGACACCCCGACGTTCAAAGGAAGGGACGAGGAACTTACCGGCGAGACCACTGCAGAGGACTGAAGAGGAAACCGAAGCGGAGCCGCCACTCACGCTGCACTGCCCGCACCGCTCCCAGCGCAGCAGGTGCGGGAAGGTGCTGATAAAGGGTTCTTCCGGAGCGAGCTCTGCGATTGGCCCCCGGGCAACCAATCAGAGCGCACTGCATCCTCCTCTATTGCTGATAGGTGGAGACCATCCCCGCCCCAGCTGCTGCGCTGAGCCGTGCCTGCTCCCGAAACTCTCCCACTGGACAGCACTGGGAAGTACAGATGCCTGGGGAGTTGGGGAGTCAGCTTCACAGGTCGGATGGGGCTCCCCAGGTGCGGGGGCTCCCCAGAGAGTCCCAGCGACTGTAATTGCGGCCGAGTTTGAGAAGCACTGCGGAGCCTTCAGCTGTGATCCAAAGCCCATCCACATTTGTGTTAAATGCAAGTGACATTAAATACAAGGGCCGTGTCAGAAGAGCCACATTTGTCAGTATTGTTGGCAGTTTTCTCATTTGTAGGGATAGAAAGAGACTGAAGCTGTACCTTCTGCAGCTTGCCTTTCACATTTTGGAACTGATATATCTACAGCCACATTTCTATGTATTTATCAGCTCAAACTCAAAGCGTCTGCAGACCAATACAATATACCACATGTTTAATACAATGAAACAATTTAAAGAAAAATAAGAGATGTAGGTTAAGTGCAATTTAAAATTATAATTATTATTTTCTTAGAGTGAGAGAAATAATCAATTTTTATTTATTTTTCATCTGGACTTATTTCCTCCAACACTTAGTTGTGTAGGTGGTGCTGGAGTTTGAACCCAGGCCCTTGTGTATGCCCAGCAAGCACGCTACGGCTGAGCCACTGCTCCAACCCCTGAAATTATTATTTTAAAGTGAGAGAGACGGTGAAAGAGAGAGAATCAATTTTACTTAGTTTTTCATGTGCCTTTTGTTGCTCTGAGACTTCGTGTACTGGGCTCGGGTTTGAACTTGTGTACTTGTGCATGCCAGGCAAGCACCGTAACTGCTGAGCCAATGCTCCAGCTCCCCCTGAAATTATTTTAATACACACATTAAACGAAGGAAAAAGAACCAGGCAAAATAAGTTTTTATGATAATTAATCCAATGTCTAAAATATTAC
>PVKS010045680.1:0-13664 GCA_004027875.1 Aplodontia rufa
GAAAAGATAGGGATCAAGGAAAGATATTTTAACTATGTCAGATCCATTTATGACAGATCGATAGCCAACATTATCCTCAATAGAGAAAAACTGAAAGCATTTCCACCAAATTCAGGTACTAGACAAGGCTGTCCGCTTTCCCCAGTCTTGTTCAATATAGTCCTTGAAACCCTTGCCAGAGCTATCAGGCAAGACAAGGAAATCAAAGGAATTTGTACAGGAAAAGAGGAACTTAAGTTATCTCTATCTGCTAATGACATGATTCTATACCTAGAAGACCCAATAACATAGGCCAGAAAACTTATAGGCGATTTCAGTAAAGTAGCTGGCTGCAAGATCAACTCCAGTAAGTCACTAGCTTTCCCTTACTCCAGCAACAAATCCGCAGAAGAGGAAATCAGAAAATCTCTCCCATTCACCTCCAAAAAAAATTAAATACTTGGGCATTAACCTTACAAAGGATATTAAAGACCTCTTCAAAGAAAACTATGAAACACTAAAAAAAGAAATTACAGAAGACCTGAGTAGATGGAAAACCATTCCATGCTCATGGTTAGGCAGAATCAATATAATAAAAATGGCCATTCTACCCAAAGCCCTATACAGATTTAATGCAGTCTCTATCAAGATACCAATGGCATTCTTCACAGATATAGAAAAAGCAATTCTCAAGTTCATACGGAATAACAGGAGACCTAGATTAGCCAAAACACTACTCTACAGGAAGGTAGAAGTAGGGGGTATCTCAATCCCTGACCTGAAATTATATTACAGAGCTGTAGCAGCAAAATCAGCATGGTATTGGTATCAAAACACAACCGAAGACCAGTGGAACAGAATAGAAGTTCTTGAGATAAACCCCCATATGTTTAACTATTTGATATTTGATAAAGGGGGGAAAAGCTTTTTTTATTGAGAAATTTATTTGTTGAACAATCACACAATCTTTTAATGAAATAATATATGTATATAGATCCTGAAGATTAGATTTACCCCCAACAGAGGCCCCCCAATTACCCACCTTTATCCCTTCCCTCCCCTTCTCACAATATCTCTAAAAGAGTATTAGGTTGTATAACATTACACCTTATCTGGATTTAACACATAATAATAGATCAACTTTCTCAATGGCCAAGGTCTAGATGAGTGAAGACATTCAACCCTTGGTTCTCTGGGTTAAGCTGATTTCACTCAGCATAATTTCTTCCATAGCCATCCTTTTACCTTCAAAGGCTGCAATATCATTGTTTCTAATTACTGTGTAAAATTCCATGGCATATATATACCACAGTTTTTGGATCCATTCATCCAGTGAGGGAAATCTGGGTTGTTTCCATGATTTAGCTATTGTAAATTGAGCTGCTATGAACATAGATATTGCTGTGCTGCTGTAATGTGCTGATTCTAAATCCCCTGGAAAAATACCCAGGAGAGATATATAGCAGGAACATATGGTGGTCTCATCCCTAGTTTTTTGAGGATTCTTCACACTGCTTTCCAGAGGGGCTGTACCAGTCTGCAGCTCCACCAACAGTGTGTTAGTGTTCCTATCTCTCCACAACCCCCCCCCCAGCATCTATTATTGTTTATTTTCTTCATTTTTGCCATTCTGACTTGCGTGAGGTGATATCTTACTGTAGTTTTCATTTGTATTTCTCTGATTACTAGTGATTTGGAGCACTTTCTCATGTATTCATTGGTTGATCAGTGTCCTCTGTTGACAAGTTTCTATTTAACTCTTTTCCCGTTTATTAATTGGATTGTTGTGTTTTTGTAGTTGAGGTTTTTGAGGATTTTGTAGATTCTGGATATGAGGCCCCTGTCAAGGGAATCATAGCCCATGATTCTCTCCATTTCCATAGGAAACCTCTTGACTCTTTTGATTATTTCCTTGGCAGTGCAAAAGCTTTATAGTTTTATGGCATCCCATTCACTGATTTTTACTTTACTTCCTTCACTTTAGGAGACATGTTGAGAAAGTCTTTGCCTACTCCCAAATGCTTAAGTGTTGGACCTAATTTGTCTTCCATCAGTTGCAAGGTAGCTTGTTTAATAAGCTTTAAGCATGGTATAGTAATGAATTCAGACATTCATCTCCATTTAGCTATATAAAATTTAATCTTCTGAATATCTACATCATAGTAGCAATTAAATTTACTTTTTTAAAATAATTTTTCATTCTCCCTGCAGAAAATGTAGTAAAAAATTCCAACATTATGATTCAAAGTTTAAAATGCTAAATTTTTCATTAAAAATGTTAAAAGTATAAGTCTTTCCTTCCACCTTTTTATCAAGGAAACATAACTAATCTCTACAATTATTGCATAAATATTACCCACGTAACACTAAAATTAAGATTTTGATGGATCATTTTGCATTTCAAAACATGTTTTTGTTTATAGTTGATATTGACTTTCAAAAGAATTTAAAATATTCAGTCTCTAAGGGTGACATCCCTTCCAATTCTTTTTTCTTTGCTATTTAAATCATGTTTTAGTCATCTGGGCTTCCTGAATAGAAAATAGATAACAGTTATTGAGCATTTAACTATCCTATGCATTTCAATAATAATAATTAGGATATCTTGATTTATCATCATGACAAATCTATAAAAACAAGTTTGATCCCATTTTACAGATAAGGAAACTGAATTTAAGTAATATATCCAAATCAGTTAGCCAGAGTACAGCACTGATTCAACCCAGATAATGTAATTTTAGATCCCTCTAGGAGTTAGCTACTCTTCAACATGCAACTTTCTTTAGCCCCCTCTCTTAGTCTACGTTAAATTATTATGTACATCATTGACCACTTAGCATCATTTAAGTATAGGACAGAGTCTCTATCTCTTTTGTTCTTTTAATTGCCTTATTGTATCTCATAAGACATTGTACAATATTAATATCCAATAAATCTAATTTGTTAAATTGAACTAATTAGATTATGAGTCCATAAATATTTGCTAATCGTGTTGTAGTGAATTATTAAAATTTTGTGTGACCTTGACACCCATTCTTAATCTATTGTTTAACTTTCTTATACCAGAACCAGGATGTAGTCATCCTGGATACAATTTCATATTCTCTTCCGCTTCCCAGTTCCTCAGTGTGGTCATTCCAAATATCTGCCTTAACAATCACCTCCTGGTGACCACCTCCGTACAGGACATAAAAATACAACCTGCTTGAGTGACTTCATTAGACCTCATAACCTGCATAGACTGTGCATATATGCCACAATAACCAATTGGTCAAAGTGTGACCCTACAGAATCTGTGCCTGTTTACTCTGAACCCACCAATTAGAACTCCCAAGGGAAACCTGCTTATGTATGCAGCCCTGGGCCCCAATAACAGCATCAGTCTACAGATCTATCTCTGTCTGGCTCCGCACCTGTTATTTGAGTACCTTGCCCCTGTGTCCTATCCATCAACCCTCATCTCTCACGGACCTGTATCTGTTATTTTATGTGTTTTTGTTGTATAGCCTCCTTATGTCTCATAGGACCAATATACCTAGACTTGATTTTCCTTCCAGTCAAGCCTCTCCTACAGTTTCTATTATGGCAGAAATAAGCTGGGCACAACTCAGACAAGAACCACAAGGATGTCTGACAGTATATACAAGTTTTCTGTGAGATGGACACAGAGTCGGACACTTAGGCATGAGGCTGTCCACTTTCATAAAGAAGGATTCCATGAAATGCATAGGGTAAGCATCTACAACCATAAGCCCTGAATCCCTATCAGGACAGAGTTTATAGTCACTCCCTAGAGAGAGACCTCAAGCCTAACTGGAGAGAAATATAACACATGTCTATGTGCCAGTCATTGTGACATATGATAGAGTGGTAAACAATACTTTCCTCTGTATTAGTCCCTTTTGCATTACCACTACAAAATACCTGACACAGGCTAACTTTATAAAAAAAATTGTCTATTTAGCTCACACACTTGCAGGTTCAAGGCCAAGTGTGGATATCAGCTTGGCTATATTAACAGCCACTTGCCTGCATCACAACATGGCAGTGGTGCATGTGTGAGAAGATCACATCTCAAAATGGGAAGCTAAAAATGCTGGAGTCCCACAGTCCCTTCTGAGGGCCCACCCCACCTGAACTAAAGTCTTCTCACTAGGCCCCAGTTCTTAAAAGTTCCACACCAACACATGAGCCTTTTGGGAGCACATTTAAACCATAAGCAAACCATACCATCCTCCTAAAATTGACATTCTCCTTCTCCTTCAGTAGTATGTGTGTGTGTGTGAGAGAGAGAGAGAGAGAGAGAGGGAGAGAGAGAGAGAGAGGTAGAGAGAGAGAGTCACAAGAAAAGGTTTTGCTATGGCTATGGTATGGGTTGAAAAGATTATAATTCAAATAATCTAGGAAAAACAATAAAATATTTTACTCAAATTTTGATTTTTTTTCAGGTTATTACAGATTCATGACAAAAAAAGGTATAAAGGTTGATGGAAAGGACTCGGAAATTTTATATATATATGAAATTCTGGGCAGTTCAAGTGATTTAGTTGGGACTTTAGTTGTCAGTGAAAGAAATCCAACCAAACCCAGCTTAAACTAAGATATGACTTGATTAATTATATTTCTAAGATATCTAAGAGATAACTAACTTGAAACAATTAGATCCAAAGCTTCAGAAATGCTGTTGTCTATGTCTCCCCCTTGATTCTGCTTTCCTCATTAAGACATTAAATAAATTGTTTATCGCTCCCTCTTGATTCTGCTTTCCTCTGTCTGGGTTTTCCACAGTAGAGTTCTGTCCGTGTGATGACAGCAAGACATCCCAACAGTTCCAAAACTGGTTCCTATAGTAACTCAGGGAGAGGAAATGTGAAAAAGAGTTTACTTTTTTCCCTGAAAATTCCAGCAAACAAGTAAAAGCTCCAATTGGCATGCTTGGGTCACACATCTCTCTCAGAAACCAAAGTGTTAAACTAACTGGCCACACCTTGGTAATATGCTCATCACTTATTTCTGAGGTGGAAGTTGGGGCAAGGGAGAAGTTCCTAGAACGTAAGGAAAGGGGATACTCACATACTACTACTGTCAAGGAAACAAAAATATTAGCTATTCCATAATCCCACTGAGCAATAAACAGTTCTCTATCCATATCCTTCAGAAGTTCCTCCTCTTACAAGGATGACCATCACCAAAAAAAGTATTTTAAAAACTACTCTGAATCCTAACTCTTAATTGAAAATTTGGATCATTTCATTGCTTTGGTAACTACAAAATTCACCCATTATATCCAACACATTAACTTATAAAAGAGGCTACACCATCAGAAAAAGTAGCTAACATCTAAACTGATGTATGCATTTAAATAGCTGCATTTGGATTTATTAAGAAATACAAATCTGAGCAAAATGTTTTATTGCCTCTCCTAGATTATTTCAATTATAATTTCTTCAACTCATAGGGCAGCCATGGAAAAGATTTCCCTGAACTAAGCTTAAACAGTCTTCATTTGCAAAGCATTGACTGATACCAAAAATGCTTGACCATGGTTGCCACAAAATAAAAAAAGAAAAGGTGAATTGAAAGTCAGACTGCTTCACATATTAAAATCCTAAAAAGTGAAACTCTATGAACTACAACAACTATAATGTGTATAACTCTCTGGGAGACACACTCATGGGAAGGTCAGGAAATGGGGACCAAACAAGTAATTGAAATACTTACTGACTCTTTTTACTTTGAAATACTAAATATAAAAATTGGAAAATTACCACTAAGTTTATTAAGGAAACATGGGGAGCAATCAACTTTTTAAAAAACGGAGCAAAACGTCAAGGTGGCTAAAAGGGATAACTTTTTTTTTTCTTTCAAAAGAAAGAAAAAATTATAAATCAGTCAACAAGTTGAGAAAAGTGACTAGGAAGTCCTCAGGGGAAAATGAAGGAAAGTATGGCTTCAGAGATATTGACATTGAGCCTAATACTTATAATCAGGAATGCAGTGGGATAATGTCTAAGTGTAGTAAATAGCATAAATCCATTAAAAAGATAATCCCTTAAGTATTATCATTAGTAACAATTTTTAAATATCATGTTACATATGCAGACTACCTGAACTCAGCTAATTATACATACAATAAATACAGCAGATTAAGTAACTAATTATGTTAGTCATCTTTTGCATCACTGTGACCAAAATACCCTACAAGAAAAACTTGGAGAAGTTTATTTGCGGCTCCTGGTTTCAGGAGTCTCAGTCCATACATGACCAACTCCATTTCTCTGGCTCTGGGCCCAAGTGAGGTAGCCATAGGAGAACGGTCCAGGAGAGGAAAACTACTCAGCTCATGGCAGGCCCAGGAAGCAGAGCGCAAGAGAGAACAGAGCAGAGAGAAGATCAAGGAAGGGGCCACAGGAAGAACAACCCTTCTAGGTGATGATCCCAGTGAGCCACTTCCTCCAATCATGAGCCTCCTGACCACGGTAACTATCCAGTCCATCCAAACTAGGATGGACTGATTAGGTACAGCTCTCACAATTCAATTATTTTATCTCTGACTATTCCTGCATTAACAGGAAGGGGTTTTTTTGGGGGGAGGGATACTTCATAACTAAACCATAATACTAATATAAACAGAAAATGAATAAATGATATTGATAAGAGTCTTTACTTTTCTAAGGGATTTAGGATTATCATATTAGACAGGAAGGTATACTCAAATTAATGACTTCATGTATGAGAAACAAATTTCCAATAAAATGATAGTAAAGGAACAGAGAACTAGATCACGCCTAAACAACAGAACAACTCAGCTTTAAAGTGTGGCAGAAAAAATCCTATATGTTCATCAAAGCATATAATTTTTCTGAAGCATAAAGTCAAATATAATATTGCAGCTTAAAGAACAATTAAGTGGGAACATTTGAAAAAGTTCTAGAGAATGAGGAAGTCATTCTCTAGAATGACTTGAGCCACCCTCAAGTTCTTTCTCACCTTTGTCCAAAGAGATGATAGAGTCACTACATAAATGAGATGCAGCATCCTGAATGACTGCATGGAGCAAAGGCTTTCTGAACCCACAGAAAACTATGATACAAATATTAAAAAGTTCATTTTATTAAATCAATAATGTTATCCCTCCCTGGATAATATGCAAACATGGATTTATAGTGTCCTACACTATAAAATCAGATGAATTTTGAAGAGGTTAAAAAGAGACAGAGAGAAGTTCTGTAGTACAACTAAATCTAGTAATCAATGAAGTTGAATAATCAGTTTGAAATGGCAGAGGACAGTGAAGAGAAAGCAAGTCAAACATAGATTTGAGCTGTATGTTATGCTATGCCACATTACATGTTAAACCCCATCTTGAACATCAAATTGGTATCCAACAAGCGATGTAAGGGAGTAAACAGCAGTGTATGCAGGAAATGAAACGCTAAATGAAGATTAAGAATATCAGAAACCTCTAGCCTAAGGGGATGAGAGAAAAGCTTACTTCACACTTAGATGCTTGCATTGTGATTATGCAGTTAGAAGTCTTTAAGATGTTCCAGATGTGAGGTCCTCTTCATTTCCACCCCAGTCCTTAAATAATACTTTTAGTGAGAGATCAATAAATGAACAAATGAAATATTTACTTCAATAACAATGTTTAAGAAGACATCTACTTGATGACACATATTCCTGATAATGGCAATGTTAAATTAACAAAAGTACTCCTTCAGGGCACCTCAAACTTAGAAAATCTTTAAAACAAATCATATTGTATCCACATAAAATTATATTCATTTCTCTTCTTAATCATATTATCTCCTACTATTTCTTTCTATATTGTTCCTGGAATATTCCTATATGACATATAAGCTATTGATTAAATGGTTAAATTATTAAAACGTAATTTGAAATCACCTTCAAGTAGAGACAGAAGATTAAAAATTAACATCAACTTTCACTATTTCCCAAAACCCCATTAAAATTACATTAAAGGGATTTTTAAAGCATAAATCTAGAGGGCTGGGGAAAAACAAAGAATGTAGACAATGGCAATACATTTTTAGAAGACAGAAATCAAATGATTGAGAAAACTGAGTGCTAATCAAGCATCAGGAGAAAAATAAAGGGAAAAAAAAGACAAGAACCAATGTGATCAACATGATCCACACTGGAAAAACTACCAAATAATGGACATATCAAGATCCTGTAGAAATTGAAGTGAAGGGATGGTATCTAAAATAAGAAATCCCATTAAGTCTAACATGATTAGAAAATTAGCTATGCTTACCCCTGTATCAATGGCAAACAGCCGATTCATTATCTGGTGATGGTGAATCAAGGATATCTCTAAACTAGGAAATCCAATTTCATATTCTATGCAAGAAGAGTTGAGTGACAAATGCACACTGTATTTTAGGACTTTTAAACCACTCTTCAGGTCCCAAAATATTGGGAATTCTTAGATTGACTAGAAAGGTGAGGCCATGGGCCAAACCATTACCCTCAAAATTGGAGAGACAGGCAGATACAGAGAATCACAACTTTATCAGAGTAGAATCCCTCCTTCGTGGGAACAGGGTAGGAAAATCTGTCATTAATAAATTGCAGAAGGTCAGTGTCAAAACAAGTGTGAGAGATGGTGAAAACTCCAAGGGACCCCCATAATATGACTCTAATACTTCCGTGAGTTTTATCTCCAAGAGTTCTACCAGGATATCACACTGAAGGTCAGAATAAAAAGTATCCTTGAGCTTCCATAAAATGAAGGGAAAAGGAAGTCTTTTTGAAGTGCACCAAAGAAGTTTTTTTCCTTTTTAACAAAGGCCTTCTTCAAGAGAAACCACTTTACCAGAGCCTAACCTACTAGTGTTTTATAAGGGCCTAATCCCACCTGAAGATTGGGAATACCCAATTGGGAATACCCAATTGGGACATACCCAACATTAGCTGTTCTAGTTTTTTTAGTGGGGGAAGAGATTTACACAATTAGAATTCCCTGGGGTGGAATCATCTTGTACCATCTAATGGAGTAAAAGAAAGAACCAACTTAGAAGCACTTGTGAAGTTCACAGTCCAGAGGCACAGGGTTGCTAAAAGATAGGCTCCTAACCCAGGACTGTAAAATATTTTGCCTGTGTGAAGGCCAATAGGTTATATTCAAAGTGCTGAAAGAAAAAAAAAGAACTTGCAATAAAGAAATCACTATATTCAGCTAAGCTGTCTTTCAGAAACTAAAAGACAAAGCTTTAACAGATAATGCTGAGGGAGTTCATCACCACTATTAACAACTCTACAAGAAATGTGAAAGGGAGTTCTTCAAGTTGAAGTCAAAGAATGATAATTAGTAGCATGAACACAAGTGAAAATATAAAACTCATTATCAAATTTAAGTAAATTCAGAATACTCTAAGTCACTAATGATGGCACATAAGTTACTATTAACTCTAGTATAAAAGATGAAGCTACCGAAAATAACTATAGCAACAATCAATAAATGGACACAAAATATTAAAAGTTGTAAGTTGTGATATTAGTGACTTCAAAGGGGGAGAGAGAGGGGAAAAAGGATTTATATGTGAGTGAAGTTAGATTGCTAGCAGTTTAAAATAGAATTTTAAAATAAATATAAAATCATAACCACTAAGAAAAAAACTAACAGATATACAAAGAGAGAGGAATAGAAGCATACAAACTAAAATAATCAACAATTCACAGGAAAGACAGGACAAGAAAATATAAAAAAGGAATTACAAAACAGAAAATAACAAAATAACAATAAAAGTTCTAACCAATCAATAATTACATTAAATATAAATGGATTAAAAGCATCAATCAAAAGGCATAAAGAAGCTGAGTGAATTTTAAAATTAAGATCTAAATACATGCTGCCAATATGATTTTCATTTTAGCTCTAAGGACATATATAGGTAGAAAGTAAAGGGAAAGAAAACAAATCCAATGTAGATGAAAAGTGAAAGGGAGTATGGTGGTTATACTTCCAAAAGACAAAGCAGACTTTAAATCAAAAACTATCATTAGACCTGGGTACTGTGGCACACACCCATAATCCCAGCAATTCAGGAGACTAAAGCAGGAAGATTACAAGTTAAAGGCAAACCTCAGCAATTTGGCAAGGCCCTAAGCAATTTAATGAGACCCTATCTCAAAATAAAATATAATAAAATATAAAAAATGGTTAAGGATATAGTTCACAGGCAAAGTGCCCCTAGGTTTAATCCCCAGTAACAAAAACAAAAACAAAAAAAAAAAAAAAAACCAGCTATCACAAGAGACACTTTATTGTACAATAACAAAGAAGTTCATCAAGGATATATAAAATTTATAAATACATATACAACCAATATCAGAGCACTTAAATACATTTAAAATACTAATAAATGTAAGGAGAAACATAGCAATAAAATAATACTAAGAGCCTTCAATACTCTACTTTCCACAATGAACAGATAGATCATCAATAGGGAAACAGATGATTTGAATAACACTACAAATCAGATAGAATTAACAGGTATATATAAAACATTCTACTCAACAGTAGGAGAACATATATGCTTCTCAAATGCATGTGCACAGAAAATAGATCACATGCTGGGCAACAAAATAAATTTGAATAAATTTAATAATATTGAAATCATATTCAGTATGTTTGCTGATCATAATTGTAGGAAATAAGAAATCAATACTGGGAGAAAAATTGAAAATTTTAAAAATATATGAAAATTATACATCACATTTATGAACAATCTGTAAAAGAAGAAATCAATCATGAAATCAAAAAATATTCTATAATAAAGAATGATGAAAATAAAACATACCAAAGCTAATGAGAAGCAGCAAAATGAGTTACCAAAAAAGAAGTTTATGAAGATAAATGTCTACACAAAGAAAAATTGAAGATCTCAAACAAACTTCCTTGCCCTTCTGGAATTAGCAAAAGAAGTAGTAATATCCAAAGTTAACAGAAGGAAGGAGAAAATAAATCTTGGAATAGAAACAAATTGAATAGATATTTGAATAGCAGTAGAAAAATTTGATGAAACTGAGTGAGTTTTTGAAAAGATAGACAAAATTGACCAAGTTTTAGCTCAACTAAGAAAACAGAAGGTGGTGTTGAGGATTTAGCTCAGTGGAAGAGCACTTGCCTAGCATATGCAAGGTCCCGAGTTTAGTCCTCAGCCCTGAAAAAAAAAAAAAAAAGAAAAGAGAAGGTACAAATAAAATAAGAAAAGTTATAACCAAAATGTAATAAATAAAAAGTATTATAAGAGATTAAACTATTATATACAAATTAGATAATATAGAAAAAATAGATAAACTCTTAGAAGCCTACAACCTATCAAGAGTGAATCACAAAGGAATAGATAATGTGACAGATAAACAATGAGTAAGGAGATTTAATCATAATTAAAGACTTTATATAATTAAAGAAAAGCCCAATGAATTTATGGCTTCACTGTTGAATTATACCACTTAAGGAATTAATTCAAGCCCTTCCCAAACTCTTCAAAGTAATTGAAAAAAGGGAATGTTTCCAAAATCATTTTTAAAAAATGCATATCTGCCTAAAATCAAAAAGCCAAATCAGGACACCATAAGGAAAAAATTACAGACTAAATTCCTAATGAACATAGATGAAAAAGTATTCAACAAAATATTATCATGCTGAATTCAACATTATATTAAAAGGGCTTACAAATCATAATCAGGTAGATTCATCTCTGAGATGTAAGGATAATTCACATATAAATCAATAAGTCTGATATACAATACTAACAGAAATAAGGGTAAAATTCATATGATCCTCTCAATAGATGCAGAAAAGTATTTGACAAAATTCAACATCTTTACATGATATAAGAAAAACTTTAAAAATTAGGTACATGAGTAATAAATATTGTTCAAAGGGTACAAATTTTCATTCATGCAGGGATGACCAAATTCTAGGGATCTAATGTACAGCACGGTGACAAAAAGCTAATAATAGTGTATCTTACTCCTGAAATTAAGTGGGGGCCTTGTAGATGGCATATAACTGAATCCTATTTATTTTTATCCACTAAATAATCTCTTTTGTGTATTTAGGCATTTGAGGTTTACAGTTATTGTTGATGTAGTTGGATAAATATCTACCATGTTTATTACTGTTTTCTATTTGTTCCTTTGTTCATTGTTCCAATCTTTGTCTTCTTTTTCTACCTTTTGCAGTTGTAATTAAGCACTTCATATGACTGAATTTTCTATCCTTCCTTCACATATGTAGAATGCTTTTTAAAAAATGTTTTTTGGTGCCATAGAGTTTTCAGTATACCTTTGCAGCTAATCTAAGTCCACTTTAAAATAACACTGTAAAATCAACCCTCAATATCCATGGGTGACTGGTTTCAGGTTATCCCATGATACCAAACTCCAGGAATGATCAAATATTTTATATACAATGGCATAATATTTTCCTATAACCTGTGCACATTCACCTGTATAATTATATAATGGCTAGATTTCTTATCATACCAAATAAAATGTAAATGCTATATAAATAAATATATCAGTTAGAGAATGATAAGAAAAAATGCTGTACCTATTGTGTGTCAATGCAATAGTTTAAATATCTGTTTAGGAGGAAGATGGCGGTTATCCCAGCGACACTGACCCTGTGAAGCTCCCAAGAGTCAGCACAGGCTGCGCATCGGCACATAGATTCCCACGGTAGGACGATTTTCCTGGAATGGGCAGGCATTGCCTCCTGCTAGTTCTTTGACCCCAAAGGAAAAGTGAAGAGCATTAACCAAAAAAAAAAAAACAAAAAACGAAAAACAAAAACAAAACGAGGAAGCTGCTGCCAAACGCGGGGCCACCCCCACACCCGGTGGGAGTGGAACTTCCTCACGGGGGTCCAAGCTACCCCTGATCAGATCCCCTAATCTGGCCTCCAACTCCCTAATTGGCCCACTCTTCATATATATGAACTTGGATTTAAGTCCAGATATTATTCTGCTCAATAGCTAATTTACACCGGCTCCTACGAGCTGCGCGCTTGCCAGGGGGCGGGGCGACCTACCCAACGAAACACGGTGACGACTTTTCTGCACCGGCCCACTGTGAACTCTCGGTTTTGACTGCTCTCCATATATATGACCTTGGATTTAAGTCCAGATATTTTTTCAGCTCAATAGCTAATTTACACCGGGTCTTGCGAGCTGCAGCAGCAGTGGCATGCTTGCCTGGGGGCAGAGCGACCTGCCCAGCGAAACACGCTGTCAGCCTCTCTGCACCGCGCCGGGCAAAGGTTTGCAACCTGAAACGGAGGAAGGGTCTGAATTTCATGACCAAGCACCACTGCAAACTGACTGCTCATTGCTTTGCCTAGTCTTGCAGAAAGCACTGGGGAGAGATTGCTATCAATCTAGTCAGCGGCCCGTCGCCATTGTGATGTGTCCCTGAGGGCGGGGTGAGTCTTCCACCCCTAGCCCCTGCATGTAACCGGCCGCAAGAAGCTTTGAATATATGGGGCAGCCTGGGTTTCAATTAAGCCTCTGAGCTCCTCACATAACCAAGGCTGTGGAGTCCTGGGCACCTCAAGCAGGTCCCCTTCTAGTGCTTGTAACGGAGAATCACAAAACTCTAGAAAGACCTGGCCCTTTCCCTGAGGTCCTTAGCCAACAGCACTAAACAGC
>PVKS010045681.1:0-13675 GCA_004027875.1 Aplodontia rufa
CTTGCTTTAGGTGTGGTCAAAAGGGACATTTTAAGAGAGACTGCCCTCAAATGGGGGGGGGAACCCCTAAGGGTGACAAGCCAGCTTCCACACCGTGCCCTCGATGCAGAAAAAGATACCACTGGAAGAAAGAGTGTAGGTCCAAATTTGATATCAAGGGCAAGCTTTTAAACTGAGTGAGGGACATCCCCAGCAAGGAGGACCCTCTATGAGTGGACAAGAGCCTCGCCCCCTGGAGGCCCACTGGACTGTATCTATAGAGGAGGGCAATGCCCCAAGTTAAACGTGGTCATTGGGGGTTGAAATTTCAACTGCCTAGTTGATATAGGTGCCGACAGAACTGTCTTGAAAGAGGAAGAGTTACCCTCTGGGGGTGGGGTGAACTCCCTCTCAAAAGAAACCGCAAGTACCTAAAGTGGGTCAACCCCAATGGTGACCAGGGGAGGATACAACCTTTGATTGTAAAGGGACTCACCACTAATTTGTTGGGGCAAGACATACTGGGACAGATGGATGCCGTCGTGACCACTGATTATAGGGCCTTCTACGAGGAGAGGAATGTAGAGGATATAGAGCCCTCCAGATACTCCCCATCCTCGGAGAGGGTCACTCCAAGCAAAACCACACAGGTCTACCCCCAAGCCTAAAGGCCACTGCTCCCCAAACTCCACGTATTAAGCTTGAGGCTCTTCAGGATTTGGTACTGGAATCGCTACGCTTAGGGCACATTTGCCCTTCCCTAAGCCCTTGGAACACCCCTGTTTTTGTGAAAAATATGCAGTTGGTGGGAACTCCCCTACGGGGTATGCCCTGGATCCCTGCAATACCTACCAACTTCACTCTTACAGTGATTGACATCAAGGATTCCATTACACCCCAATAATTGTGAAAAATTTGCCTTCTCTGTACCATCCCTTAATTTCTCCCAGCCAAATGATCGATATGAATGGACTGTATTGCCTCAAGGAATGGCCAACAGCCCAGCATTTTGCCAATGCTATGTTGCAAAATTATTGCAGCCTTTGCTGTCACAAAGGTCTTCTCTCATCTATGTGTATATGGATGATCTCATCCTCGGGCACCCTGATCCTTCCAAATTATCAGGTCTGCTAAATCGGACTCTACACCTCCTAAGGAAAGGTGGGCTGAACGTTGCTCCTGATAAGGTCCAGCACGTTCCGCCATTTAAAGTCCTTGGTACTGAGTTACATCTGACAGGGGCTAGTCCCTTAAAACCTAAATTAATTATCCCTTTGAAATTAAATGTACTCAAATTACAAAGCTTACTAGGGGAACTTAATTGGCTTCACCCTTGGCTACCAGTGCCCACAGATGATCTCTTGCCATTGTACACCCTTTTAAAAGGAAAATCTCCCCAAGAACCTTGAACCTCACCACTATCAAAGCCTAGACAAGGTTCAAAAGGTGCTGGATGGAGTATCCCTTTGTAGATATTCTGTGCACCTGCCCTTGTCCCTCTGGCTCATTATTGGACAGCACCTAGCTACTGCAGTCATCATGCAGGAAGGGGAACCCATAGAATGGGTTCCAGCGACTTTGAGTGGGGTGCCAAGGATTTATTCCCAGGTGGATCAATTCGCAGACCTTATCATTAAAGGAAGAAACACATCTTTGAGACATTATGGTCTTGATCCTCACTCCATTATCTTCCCATTCAGAATAAAGGATGTGGAATGGCTCACTAGGTCCAATCCCAGGCTAGCCATCTCTTTGGAGGGATACATGGGATGCATAGATTGGCACTATGGATCATCACACTGGGCACCCCTGTTGCAACGGCTGCCCCTAAGACTGCCCACCCTGTTCCTGTGGGAATTCATCGCTGGGGCACTCCATGTCTTTACAGACAGGGGTCAAAAGGGATCAGTGTACGCTGCCTTTGAGACCTCTGTTGAGAGGCCCAAGTTTTATAGATTCCAACTTTGCTCAGGGTCTGCCTAATACAAAGAGATGTTAGCTATCATCATGGCTTTACAGGCTTTAACTTACTATCTCACTATGTCAATATCCATGTATGCATGAATATGTAACAATTCCCTCCAAGATGTAAGACTATGTTGAACTAATAATAGTAAAAATGAACAAGGGAAGGGAGAAAGGGAAGGGGAAAGGGAAATATTGAGGACTGAATTTGGAAAAGCTATACTCTATGCTTTTATAATTATGTCATGGTATATTCTAAAGTCATTTATATATAAAAAAGGACCAATTAAAAAATTATCACAAGGGGTTGGAGTGGTGGCTCAGTGGTTATGGTGCTTGCCTGTCATGCATGAGAACATGGGCTGGAACCTCACCATGTACACAACCACATGCTGGAACAACAGAAGTCACATGAAAAACTAAATAAAAGTTATAGGGTGCAACAAGGATGGCGCTGAGGAGCCCAGGGGAGGACAGGCCAACCTTGTGAGTGCAAGTAGGCCTAAGCCAATCAAAGAACACCACCAGATTGACAGGCCTTTTGGTCCCATAAAAAAACATAAAAACAAGTTGACCTTTACTGTTATAGGCTTCACGCACTTCCTCTTTTCGCTGGGTTTCTACATAAGCTTGAGTGTGACTGCTAATAAACGAGTTCCTGCTTGACCTGACTCCCTGCGGTGTCTGGTCGTCTTCGGGGAAGGCTGGGGAATGGGCACTGGAGCGCGTTCACCTTTCCCACCGCGGACAGGGTCCCTCGTTCGTGCTAGCAAGGGGCTGAGAACATCAACCCAACAATAACCATTTTGGGAGGAGAAGTTTATTTGGGGGCTCATGGTTTCACAGGTCTTGGTCCGTAGGTCAGCTCCATTCCTTGGAGCTCAAGGTGAGGCTGAACATCAAGGCAGAAGAGTGTGGCAGGGGGAAGTGGGTCAAGGCATGGCTCCAGTAAACAGAGAGACTCCAGTCACCACAAACAATAGATATGCACAAATGCACTCTCCACCATCCCACCTCCTCCAACCACAGCCTACCTCTTCAGTTGCCAGTTCATCACTGATTGAGTTAAGGCTCTTATAACCCAATCATTTGGTCTCAGCCTTTGCAGTGTCTCATATATGGAGTTTTTGGGGGATACCTTTCATCCAAACCATAATAATGAGGCTGTGACAAGGTGGAATTATGCTTGTTATTTGGGGCTTATTTTTGACTCAAGATGTTTCTAGGAATGTTTTTTCTTTTCTTCTCCAATTGCATTCATACTTTATGTAATCAGGGGAATAATCAACAGCAGCTGCCAGAATACAACATCCCATTTCAGCAATTCCAGCAAAATAGGAAAGGTTTTTCCTCTCTTGGTATTTTTCTTTAAATCAATTTGATAATAGGACAAGACTAACCAAAACAGAACTATGTTTAAAGGTCAGCTTGGAAAATGGGATACTCTGAATATTAACTCACAAAAACCAATCAGAAATGAATTAGATGTGGTTTACCAAATGAAAATTTCTGGGCTAGCTAAGGAAAGTGACATCTGCCCACTATAGCTTTCTCTGTAGCCAAGGCTACAATGTTCAGACTTCGGGGGATGCAAGGCTGAATGAAATATAATTCATGTCCTCCTGGATCACTAGCTTTAGGGAGTGAGCAGACATGTACAAAATAATTACATCAATGATGATGCCATAACAAAGGAACTAGAAGCATGCTACAAGCATAGGAATGAAAATGCTAACTCTTATTTATCCAAAGAATCCTGGGAGGAATAAGCAAAAACCGAGCTTTCTTCAGAAATAAGTAAGCATTGCATAGGTAGCCAAAGGAAACGCATGACAAAAATAAAAGGTCATTTCCTGGTAGCAAAGAATTGGTATCAAATAGGATTGTAAAAGCTTTGCTTTTGGTTTTATTTATTTTGTACTGGGAATTTAACCCAGGGCCTCACACATGTTGAGCAAGAATACTACCCCAGAGCTCCATTCCCAACTCCAGTAGTTAATGTTTTAATTCGCAATGTTAGAAGTAAACTAAATTTACTGATCACAAAAATTGCTAAGCAGTAATCAGGCTCCAGTTTCGGTGGAAAACTATAAATTTGTTGTGATACCAGCATTCACAGTTGTATGGTTATTTCTTCCTTTTAAAAGTCTTTGGCAGCCTCTGTTCAGGATTGGTGATGACAGACAGATGTGCACCACAATGATATTACTCCTGAGAGAAGCACTACAGTGCCGTGATGAAAAGTGAGGGAAGGCTTCTGGACACGGAAAAGGAGATTTCTTTGTTTGAGTGAGAGAAGGCACAAAAGACAAGAGAGATGGTTTTTCAGGTAGAGTAGGAATGTAGCCTGGAAAACCCAACCCTTGGACCTCTGGGAAAGCCTTGGGGAAACGAATGTCTACATCCAATTTCAAGTTGGTACTGAGCCTAAGCCATCAGGGTGTAAAGTTTGGCCTGCATGCTGAGGAGTGTAGGTCAGAGCTAAAAGTGATACTGTTATCTACCTATACTCAGACAAATCCCCCCTGGCCTTGATCTCATGGCTAGAAATTTCTATACTAGTTAACTGTGCCTATCAAATGAAGAGGTTTTCTAGGCTGCCTGATCACCCTCCCACAATGAGCATTACTTTTCCTGTGTTACAATTCATAGTTAAAATATGAAATTTTATTCATTTATTTTTTAAGAAGGAGAGGGACAGTGAGAGAGAGAGAGAGAATCAGTTTTATTTAGTTTTTCAGGTGGCTTTCATTACTCTGACACTTAATTGCGTATGTGGTGCTGGGGTTCAACCCTGCTTCCGTGAACATGCCCGGCAAGCCCTGTAACCACTGAGCCACCACTCCATTTATTTTTAACAGCTTAATTAAGGTATAATAATCAATGTGTGGAGAACTGCATGAGTTTATGTGGACATCTCCTGAGTTAGACATATGCAAACACCCAAAACGCAGATTATAGGCTCACCTCAAATCTCTCTTCTTTTGTCCCTTTGTTGTTGTGTGTAAGAAGACTTAACATGAGATCAGTCCTTTTAACACATTTTGAAGTGAGCAATACCAGATTGTTCACTGCAGGCACTATATCGTACCACATCCAGCATATCCATCCAACATATCTGAAGCTTTATATCCACTAAACAGCAATACCCCATTTGTCCTGACCCTCAGCCCCTGGCAAGCATTTTGCATCGTCGGTCTCCATGAGTTTAACTATCACAGATATCTTTGGAAAGTGGAATTGTGCAGTATTCACCTTCTGTGAGTGGCTTATTTCACTTGGCACAATGTCTTCCAGGCTAATCTGCATTGCCACAAATGATAGCATTTCTAAGAATAAATAGCATTTCACTGAATGTGTGTACCACATTTTATTTAGCTGCTGATGGACACTATTTCTATGTCTTCACTATCGGAATAATACTACAACAAACATGGAAGCAGATATCTCTTCAAGATCCTAATTTCAAATCTTTTGGATAGATACTCAAACGTGGGATTGCTAGAGAATATGATAGTTCTATTTTTAACTTTTCAAGAAAATTCCATACTTTTGCCACAGCAGCTTATAGTTTTATATTCCTACCAACCATGTGCAAGTGTTTCAATTCCTCCAAAACCTTTACAACACTTGTTATATTTTCTTTACAAGAATAGCCGTACTAACAGGTTTGAGGTGGTGCATCACTGTAGTTTGATTTGTGTTTCCATGGTAACATGAAATTGAGCATCTTTTCATATATGTGTTTCACGTTCGTATCTCTTCTTTGGAGAAATAAGTGCTCAAGTCCTTTTTTTATATCTTTTAGTCTGATTTTTCTGTTTGTTTTTATTTTTGCTGTTGTTTTTGGTTGTTGGTTAATTTTGTTTTTTTTTTTTTTTTTTTTTTTTTTTTTTTTTTTTTTTTTTTTTTTTTTTTTTTTTTTTTTTTTTTTTTTTTTTTTTTTTTTTTTTTTTTTTTTTTTTTTTTTTTTTTTTTTTTTTTTTTTTTTTTTTTTTGCTATTGAGTTATATGAACTCCCCATATAGTTTGGAAATTAACTTCTCATCAGATATGTGATTTTTACATATTTTTTTCAATTTTGTATGTTGCCTTTTCATTTTGTTGAATATTTCGTTGCTGTGAAGAGGGATTTTACTTTATGGTAAACCAGCTTATCTATTTTGCTTTTATTGCATCATCCCAAAAACAATATCAAGATTTTCTCTTGTTTCTTCTCCCTGGAGCTTTACAGATTCCAGTGATACATTTACATCTTTAATCCATTGTGAGTGATTTTTGCATATGGTCTGATATAAGGATCTAATTTCAGGCTTTCTGCATGTTTTCCAGTGTTCCAATACCAATCATATACTTTCCTCTTTGCATGTTCTCGACTTTGTTGTCAAAATTATTTAACTGTGAATACCCAGGCTTATTTCTGGGCTCCCTATTCTGTTTTAATCTGTTTTTTATGCCAGTACCTCACAGTTTTAATTGCTGTAGCTTTATAATATATTTTGAAATCAGCAAGTGGCTTTGATATTTGTCTTTAATTTTCCCTCCAATATTGCTTTGTTTATTTGTTCGGTCATTCTAGGTTTATTGCCATTTCTTATGAGTTTGAACATTGTTTTCTCTATTTCTGTTTTTTAAAATGCCATTAAGACTTTGGGGATAACAGTGAATCTGTGGATTTCTGTGAGTAATGAGGATATTTCAACAATATTCTTCCAATTCATTAATTCAGAATATCTTTCAGTAAGAGGGATCCACTTCGTGCTTTGAATACAACCCGTGCTGCTCTGCCATTGGTGACTTATTTTAAAATGGACCTGTTCTTTTCTGTCCCTCTTTGTCTCCCTAACCATGGGGAAAGTAAGGTTAATCTCCTTCCATCCTAAACTAAGTTATCTATTCTTATGCTCACTGATCACAGGAATGATGGAATCCAGACTTGAGGACTAGACCAGCAGATCTGAAAATGTCTCTCTCTCATGGCTACAAATAAATGATCACTCCTCACAAGGCATATCTGGAGTTTAACCTTTATATCCCCTTTTTTAAAAAGCCCAGTGTTCCCCCCGGCAGTTAGAATCACCACCTCTGGGACAGGAGTCCACTGTGTATTCTTTGCTAACAAAGCAATAAAACCTGTTTTGCCTTTTTCTCGAAACCTTTTCCTCAGACCCCAAGATGGTGACCACCCCACCAGCAGCGACTCCGAGACGCTCCTGAGAATCACCTCACGCTGCAGGACAGCAAGTGGATTCCCACGGTAGGACAAAGCTCCCAGTGTGGGGGAACATTACCCCATGCTAATTTTTTTAACTCCAAAGGAATAGCGTGTGGAACATTAACGAATATAAAGGAGAAGTTAGTGGCACCTGCACAATCAGCCCCACACGGGGGGGGGGGGCTACTCCGGAGGGGAGGAAATGGAGCAAGTTTCCTAATCAAATACCCTAATCCGGGCGCGAACTCCCTGATCTGCTTGCTTTTAATTTACATGAACTTGGGATAAAGCTCGGGGAATTAATCACTCACATTAGTGAACTCACAGCTATCTGCGTGCGAGCACCAGCAGCCGGCTCGCCATTGTGACGTTTCCCTAAGGCGGGGCTGGTTGCTCAGCAAAAAACGGTCTTGGGGTCTCAGACACCACGGTCAGAAAACCAAACTCTATCGCCTTGAGATTTGGCCATCTCCCAAGGGGTCTGTTTGGTGCTGGGATTTCCCTCTCCATCTCCGGTCATTGCAGGAGGAGCTTGGGGAGGAGAGGATTCGGCACAAGAACTTTAACTCAATCACTGAGGACAACACTTTTCCACCCATGCTCTGGGTTTGCAAGAGCTGATTTTCAAGTCCTTTAACATAATTGCTCTCACCAGAGTGTGGGAGCGGGGCGGGTAGCTCAACAGCGACTTGGGGCCTCAGTCTCCACAATCAGAAAGAGAGAAGTTATCGCCCCCCCCCCCACCTGGCCGTGTGCTCTGGGGTCTGTGGAACTGCGGATCATCTCTCCAGCTCAAAAACCTCTCCAATGGCGACCTTCTGCCCGCCTCTCTACACACTCGAATAGGAGGAGTCTGTGAACAGAGCATGCTGAAGCAGGGCACATCCTTCTCAAGGGGACCGTCTGCCTCAGCCTCTGCAAAAGCGACCTGTAACTCTCTAACAAGACAAGGTCTGATATCAGCCTCAGGAAGATTTGAACGAAAAGGGCAGCATGGGATTCCCCTTAGCATCTGAGCCCTGTGCATAGCCAAGGCTACTAGGCCTTGACCTCTCCAGGTGGGCGCCCCCTAGTGCTTCCAACTGAGAACCACATAAGTACTGGCACAATCTGGACCACCTTTCGCTGGTTTCTGTCAACCCCACAGAGCAGCTCTTGGGACTTCTTAAGATCATAAGTCACACAGAGTGGGTGGCCAGTGATCTTGAGGCAGGGAGTTTCAGGCTGGCCACTCTCCTTGGATCAGTCAGAGACCCACACATCTACACTAGGATCAATTAGATTGTCTAAAGCTTCTGAGCCCCAAGCCCAAGAAATTCTAGAGTGTGGACAGGCAGAAAGTAATCACCTCAAGATTACAGCCCAGGGGGAGCTGAAATCTATCCTTGCAAGAAGTGTGAGAAGGCAGGTTTTTATACCTCTTTGCAACAGAAAATTTTGAAGAGATTCTCTAAGAAAGTCCAGATCACCGGACTTATCCAAACTGCTTCTCCCCTGACAAGCTCAACTGTGAAGAATCCCCAGCTAGATGACAGATTTGAACACATCCCACCAGAGTACACACTCGCTGACCTAGGGGGTAAAAATCTCAGAACTTTCACAACTGGTTTTGTGTTGTTTTTCGTTTCCCACTTGGGTTATTTTTTTTTTTAACAGGGATCTGGCTGGAGTATAATATTTTTAAATTTTTAACATCACTGGTTTTTTTCTTCTTCTTTTTTTTTGCTTTATGATTAGGAGTGAATTTGATGTTGATGGATATAAATATTTATCCATGTGTATGTATTGGTGATTGGCTACTACTTTCTCTCTGTCTTCTTGAACCCAACTGCTATCCTATACCATTGTGTTCCAACCAGTAAAACATTTCATGATAGCAAAATAGCCTCAGCCTCTGGTTAGTGAAGATAACCACGCCCTGTACTCTGGTAATTCCTAAATATTAGCATTTTTCTCTCATCCTCACCCAAAGTCTTCACCCCACCAACACCCCATTTCTATGTTTTCCTTATTCCTAATCGAATAACCTACTCCCCCCAATCCCTTGTTCCTCTTTTCTCTAAGGCAGGTGTTCTATTATATCTCCCAAGTCACCTCCTTGATTTCCTAGTCATTTTTTTCTCCACACTTTCAGACACCCTGCTATCTGAAGAAATAGACACCCTTCAAAATGGGTATTTGCTTGCTATCATAATACATTGTGAGAGCCCTCTAGAAGAAAACTGCTATTATTGGTGCTAGTCATAGGCACATCTGTTTTAGTTGGAACGGACTACTATCTGCACCTATATCCTCTCAAGTTCTCGCAGAACGGTCTGGCATCTTTAGGTCTGTCTTGACCAAATAGCTCACCATCACAATGAAGCAAATCCATAAGAAGCTCCAAATACTCCGCCAAGAGTATCAAGGTTGAACTACAAGACATGCTCTCTGATTCTGAAAAAGAGGAAAAGGAGAAATAACTCCCCTCCTCAACCCTACAGCTCTCCACCCAAAGACCCCATAGCCAGGGCCCTAGATGAAAACCAAAGATATTGTATCAGCATTATGATTAGTAATTCAATCAAAGAGTTGAAAGATGAAATAAGGAAAGAGATCAGAGAACAATTGCAAGAGATGAGAGACAACTTTTACAGGGAAATAAGGAAGCAATTCCATGAGATGAAAGATCAGCTATACAAAGAAATAGACATTCTGAAAAGAGATGGAGCAGAGCTATCAGGACTGAAAAACATGGTTAACCAAATCAAATATTCACTGGAAGATACCAATACCAGAGTATACTCCACTGAAAATAGAACTGCAGCTCTTGAAGAATGAACATCGGAAAATGAAGATCAGCTAAACAATGTCAAATTCAAAGAAGATAAACAAGATAAGCAACTTATATTACATAATCAAAACTTCCAAATAATATTTGATGAGATGAAAGGATGGCAAAATGTCTACCAGGCCTGTGGCCCAAAAAAGCAAGCTGGCATGGTGATTGTAATTTCTGATAAAATTAATTTCCAACTAAAACTAGTCAGAAAGGACAAAGAGGGTCACTTTATCATACTAAAAGAAGATATAACGATAATTAACATTTATGCCCCCAATTACAACCCCCACCACAATTTATGGAAAAACACTTAAGGACATTAATCCCCTCATTGATCTCAACACAATAATTCTGGGGAATTCAACATACCACTATCAACTCTAGACAGATCATCAAAACCAAAAATCAATAAAGACATCTCCAATCTGAACAACTCTACTAATCAATTGGGCTTAACAGACATCTACAGAATATTCCATCCTAAGACAGCTGAATTTACCTTCTTCTCAGCAGCTCATGAATCCTTCTCTAAAATAGACCATATCCTAGTTCACCAAGGTAATCTTAACAAATACAAAAAAGTGGATATAATCCCATGTATTTTGTCAGATCATAATGCTATGATCTTAGCAATCAACAACAAGAGAAACAAAAGAAACTACACAAATACTTGGAAATTGAATAATTCCCTCTTAAACAAAGGATGGGTAAAAGAGGCAAGGAGAGCAGAAATTAAGACGTTCTTGGAATTGAACGAGAATGAGGAAACAACATACCAAAACCTCTGGGACAGTATGAAGGCTTTCTTAAGAGGTAAATTTATAGCACTGAGTGCATACGTCAAAAATCTACAAAGAGACCAGATAAATAGCCTTATGCTTCAACTCAAACGATGACAAAAAGAGGAACAATCCAACCCCAAGCTAACAGAAGACAGGAAATTACCACAATCAGAGCTGAAATCAACAAAATTGAGAACAAAAAAAAAATGCAAACTATTCACAAAACTAAGAGTTGGTTCTTTGAAAAAATAAACAAGATCAACAAACCCCTTGCCAACCTCATTAAAAGGAAGAAAAAAATAAAGCAAATCAACAAAATCAAAGACAAAAATAGGGATATCACCTCAGACTCATAGAAGATCCAGAAGATTATCAGGACCTATTTTGAAAATCTATACTCTGCCAAGTTTGATAACCTGGAGGACATGAACACGTTCTTGGACACACACAACATCCCCTCTTTAACACAGGAAGACATTGAAAACCTAAATCAACCTATCACAGACAGCAAAATTGAAGCAGCAATCAAAGCTCTCCTAAAGAAGAAAGCCCAGGTCCGGATGGATATACGGCAGAATTCTAGCAAGCCTTCACAGAACAACTAACACTGATACTCTTCAAGCTCTTCCAGGAAATTGATAGAACAGGATCACTCCCAAACACTTTTTATGAAGCAAATATTACACTGATTTCAAAGCCCAACAAAGACACATCAAGGAAAGAAAACTACAGACCAATTTCCCTGATGAACATTGATAAAAAATTCTTAATAAAATTTTAGCTAATCAGATGCAAAAGCACATTAAAAAGATAATACATCATGATCAAGTAGGCTTCATTCCAGGAAAACAAAGCTGGTTCAACATATGCAAATCAATAAAAGTAATTCACCACATAAACAGAATTAAAAACAAAAATCATACAATCATCTCAATTAATGCAGAGAAGGCCTTTGATAAAATTCAACACCACTATATGCTCAAAACTCTGGAAAAGTTAGGGATCAAGGGAAGATAGTTTAACTATGTCAAATTCATTTACCACAGACCCATAGCCAACATTATCCTCAATGGAGAAAAACTGAAAGCATTTCCACTGAATTCAGGTACTAGACAAGGCTGTCTGCTTTCCCCACTCTTGTTCAATATAGTCCTTGAAACCCTTGCCAGAGCTATCAGGCAACACAAGGAAATCAAAGGTATTCGTGTAGGAAAAGAGGAAGTTAAGTTATCCCTATTTGCTGATGACATGATTCTATACCTAGAAGACCCAATAACATCGGCCAGAAAACTCCTTGAGCTTATAGGTGATTTTAGCAAAGTAGCTGGCTACAAGATCAACTCCAGTAAGTCACTAGCTTTCCTTTACTCCAGCAACAAATCCACAGAAGAAGAAATCAGGAAATCTCTCCCATTCACCATCTCCTCCAAAAAAATGAAATACTTGGGCATTAACCTTACAAAGGATATTAAGGACCTCTACAAAGAAAACTATCAAACACTAAAAAAAGAAATTGCAGAATACCTGAGTAGATGGAAAAACATTCCATGCTCATGGTTAGGCAGAATCAATATAATGAAAATGGCCATTCTACCCAAAGCCCTATACAGATTTCATGCAATCCCCAACAAGATACCAATGGCATTCTTCACAGATACAGAAAAAGCAATTCTCAAGTTCATATGGAATAACAGGAGACCCAGATTAGCCAAAACATTACAGGAAGGAAGAAATGGGAGGTATCTCAATCCCTGACCTGAAATTATATTACAGAGCTGTAGTAGCAAAAACAGCATGGTATTGGTATCAAAACAGAACCGAAGATCATTAGAACAGAATAGAAGATCCAGAGACAAACCCCCATAACTTTAACTATTTGATATTTGATAAAGGGGGCAAAAGCATAGTGTGGAAGAAAGGTGGCCTGTTCAACAAATGGTGTTGAACAAATTGAACAGCCATATGTAGACAACTGATGCTGGATCCTTATCTTTCGCCCTGCACAAAAATTAAATCAAAATGGTTCAAAGATCTGGATATTAAGCCAAAACTTTAAACTTACTAGAAAAAGAAGAAGGGTCAATACTACAGGACATAGGAGTCAGCAGCACCTTCCTTAACAAAACTCCCATGGCTCAAGCAGTAAAGTCAAGAATAAATGAATGGGATGCAATTAAACTAAAAAGTTTTTGCACAGCTAAAGATCTAGTCAAGAGCATCAAGAGAGAACCTGCAGAATGGGAGAAAACCTTTGCCTTCTACACCTCAGACAGAAGGCTAAAATCCAGAATATACAAGGAACTAAAGAAACTAAACACCAAAACCACAAATAATCCAATAAATAAATGGGGTATGGATCTCAAAAGAAACTTCTCACCAGTGGAAGTCCATAAAGCCCATAAATATATGAGAAAATGATCTACATCATTAGCTATAAGGGAAATGCAAATCAAAACTTCAATGAGATACCACCTCACTCCTGTTAGAGTGGCAAAAATGAAAAATTCAAACAACAACAGATGCTGGAGGGGCTGTGGTAAAAGAGGAACACTGTCACACTGCTGGTGGGACTGCAAACTGGTTCAGCCACTATGGAAAGCAGTGTGGAGAATCCTCAAATAATTAAGGATGAAACCGCCTATGGCCCACCAGCTGTCCCACTCCTGGATATTTTCCCAAAAGAATTAGAATCAGCATATTATAGTGATGTGGCTTCATCAATGTTTATAGCAGCTCGGTTTACTATAGGTAGATTATGGAACCAACCCAGATGCCCCTCACTCGACCAGTGGATACAAAAACTTTGGTACATATATACAATGGAATACTACTCGGCCATTAGAGAAGACAATATTATGGCTTTTGAAATCAAATGGATGGAGATGGAAAGAATTATGCTAAGTGAAGTATCCC
>PVKS010045682.1:0-13670 GCA_004027875.1 Aplodontia rufa
TCCAGATAAACTTCAACATGAAGCAGTATTACTTCAGCTAGATTTTCTCCAAAGCCACTTTTTACACTGAGACTGAGCATCTCTTCTTTTCCATTCTTAACTTGATGATGTTATCCAACTCAGTGATGGAAAGAGAGTCATATGTACATGCAGATGAGAACGCGGACGAATCTTACAACACCTAACAGCACAGGACATCTTCCCAATTTACCCCAGGTGGTGGCATTTGAAATTGCCTTCTGTTTATTCTGAAATAAATTATTTGTCCCCACAAGAAAATCTTGATGTCTCAAAACTATAAAGAATATGAAGCATTCTCTCTCTCTCTCTCCCCCCTCCTGTATGTGACTCCAAGTTGCTAAGCTACTGGGTTCAAATTCTGGGCTCCTTTATATACTCACCTTCAAAATCATTAAATGATTATAAATATGTGAAATTTACAGGAGTATCAGGAAGACTTCAGTTGCTGAAAAAAACTGCATCAGGCACCTAGCGTTATGCACCACATTAAATGATGTTAATGTTGATGTGGGGTCTTACCTTATTATTCTCGTGCACTGCAAAGCCTTCCCTGAGGAGGCTGGGGTTGGCAGCGTCTGACGCTTCCTACTCTTACAAATCTGGAGCTAGATGTTGGCTTAGCTCAGAGGCTTGACGGGAGCATCCATTCAGGGTCCGCCCTCGAGCTACCTGACTTCTTCGCAGCCTGATAACTGGGTGACCTGGGTGAGTGCTCCAACAAAATAATGTGGAGATTTATCACCTTACTATGACCCAAAGTCAAATTGTGTAATATCTCAATGTGGTTTTGATTTGAATTTCCCTAATTGCTTGAGATGTTAAACATTTTTTTCATATATTTATTTGACATTGCATTTCTTCTTTAGAGAAGTATCTGTTTAATTCATTTGCCCATGTACTAATTGACATATCTGTTTTACTGATACCATTTTTTTGAGTTCTTTATGTATTCTGGATATTAACTTCCTGTCTGAAGAGGAAGTGGCAGAGATATTTCCCCATTTTGAAGACTCTTCACATTCTTATATTGTTTGCTGTGAAGAAGATTTTAAACTGATGAGATTCAGTTATTAATTCTTAGTTTAATTTTTTTGCACTTTAGAGGTCTTGTTAAGGAAGCCAGTGCCTGTGTCAGTATGTTGTAATGTCAAGTTATGTTTCTTCTAGAAGTTGCAGAATTTCTTGTCTAACTTCTAGGTCTGGAATCCATATTGGGCTGACTTTTGTGCAGCCTCAGAGACATCTAGGTTTCATTTTTCTATGAATAGAAAGCTGGATATCCAGTTTTCCCAGCAACATTTGTGAAAAGGATTGTCTTTTCTCCTACATATACAAAGTGTCAGATGACTGACCGTGGTCTGTGCAGATTTGGATCCATGCCCTCTATTCTATTCCTCTATTCCTTTAGTCTTCAGTCTGTTTTAGTGTCAATACCATGCTGTTTTTGTTACTATGGCTCTGTGGTATGATTTGAAATCAGATACTGTAATGCCTCAAGCATTGCTCTTAATTTGCACTAATATTAAAAAAATACATGGCCTCATTATCCAGGTCCAAACGAAAAGGCAGAATACTTTAGCTTTGGATAGGTCCAGAGGAGTCAACAGATCTCCTTACCTCAGGTCTAGAAAGAAGAATAATTTCAAGACAAACAAAAATTTTAATCAATTACATTAAAAACAAAAATTCTAAAGAAATGTAATGTTTTCTGATTCACAGCATTTGGAGAACAGGATAGTTAATGATGATTTAAGGAGACTTCTTTGGTGCTCAGTGCAGTAGGCCATGTGGTATGAGACCATGGCAGCAGCAGACTACAAGGGAATTATAAACTTGCCTGTGATGCTCTGTCAACTCTAAGGTCATGGGCATGCTAATCACTCTAGGTTTCCATTCATTGGTTTGCTTTTGCTTTTAGAGATTCCTTTTACATCTACCTAGAACTTGTGTGGACATAACCTCACTTGATTTGCTTCCGTGTCCCAAAGGGTACCCCAATTAACCCAAATCATTCTATCAGTCCTTTGCTACTGAGTAGAGACATTATTTATTTATTATATTATATTACACATGACATGCATACTTTACAGGAATTTTATACATACTTGAGTCCAATTCTCCATTGAAATGGCCTGTTGGTGAAGCCTGTACCATACCGCACTTATGAATAGCATTTTGATGTGCGACCTACAGGAAAGTAAGTCCACTGTCTGTTCTTCTTCCTCAAAACCACCTGGACTCTTCATATACACTTACGATTTCATATAACTTTTCATATCAGCCTATCAACTTTTTTTTTAGAGAGAGGGACAATGAGAGAGAGAGAGAGAATCAATTTACCAATTTTTAGTGAGTTTTTCACATTGCTTTCGTTGCTCAGATAGTTAGCTGTGTACGTGGGTGCTGGGATTTGAACTCGCATACTCACGCTTGCCAGCAAGCGCCGTAACTGTTGAGCCATCGCTCCAGCCCAAGCCTTTCAACTTCTATAAATATTTGAACTCATGAGGAAATGCAAAGCAAAATAAACTTCTCCATGTTTTTGAAAGAGGTTGATATGATGAACATTCTCTGAAGTGTTATTTTGTAACAGGTGCCATACTAGCGTGAGAACTACAAAATAAACTGAATGAGAAAAAAACCTCTGCCATAGTGACAATTTAATCTAATGAGGACACCAACATAAGAGGTTGATGGCTCTGAGAGGGCTTCACAGAGGTTACTTTCAGTCCTGGTTTTTGCTGTTCCCTCCCAACTCATGAGGCCACCTACAGGACTTTGCTGTCTAACTCTATGAATTGCACATGCACATTTATTTGGTGAAAATGCAGATGTGTGTTCTGTGTGCTTCCACCTGTAGCTGGGCATGAAGGGGCCCGTCCTCTCGTGGAGCTGCAGATCTGCAGTTAGGAGGAGGACTCCGTTCTGCTGCTTATTTCTGGGGAATCTTGGACATTGCAAATTGTATCTGCTGTGTAATCTGTAAGGAAAGGAGGGTTGGAACCTTCTGCAGAGAGGCCTGGTGATGCTCACATAAGATAATCCATGGAAAGCTCTTAGAGCAATCTCGCACTCAGTGAATTTTTAAGAGACAATTACTGTTATTACTTTTATTTGTCATAGATATATTTTTGAAGGTGATAAATGATTGATTTGAATCTTAACTAAGATGTAGAAAGAAGATCCAAAGGGTACCTTTGGTAGGTCTAGGGTTCCATTGGTAGGTCTAGGGTTCTACCTAAAGTTTAAAGATCAACACCACTACTTTAAATGGGAAATCTTTCTAAGCATATTTCGCAGACGAGGCAATGGGCCCAAAGAAATCAGGAAACTTCCCAGAAATACTCTGCAGTAAGAGGCAGAACAGGAAATCAAATGTAAAAGTTCAGGAAACTTCCCAGAAATACTCTGCAGTAAGAGGCAGAACAGGAAATCAAATGTAAAAGTTCAGGAAACTTCCCAGAAATGCTCTGCAGTAAGAGGCAGAACAGGAAATCAAATGTAAAAGTTCCAGTTCATATTTTGTGTCTACACCTCTAGTAGGGCAGCCTGTTCCCTTACCTGCTGTGCAATAACAATAAACCATAGCTTCTTAGGACCATTAAGCCAGGGCACCTGCAGAAGCACAAGCTGAGCTTTCTCTGCCCACTTGTCTAAAACGCCTTGATTTGTTCTGATCGCGCACACTGTACAAAGGCTAATGCAGGAAAGGGTGAAATAAACTCATCTCAGTTTTATTTTAAAGAAATCTTACACTGAAATCTATTAGGGGCAAGAATCTTGTATTTTGAGTAGTATAAATACAGTATTTTAGTCCTAAAGTCATTGTGAGAACACTGCCAGGTTCTGTTCGCTAACCTAGAACATAGTCAACCTCTCTCAATATGCATTTAGGGATTGCAAAAAACCAACCAACCAACAAACAAAAACCAACTATTTCTACATGGTAAAAGCACAGTCTGAATTATTGATGGTCTGGTACTCCTGTGTGGGCTTTTTCTGCTAGTGCAGAATCACATGCAAATTTGATAATGTTAAAAATCATATGCCCTTTTAGGGAGGGGGTAGAAATTGTGATTCTGAGTTCATGCTAATTGAATTTTAAACATTCTCTGATTTTGCTTTCCTTATCTTAGGGCTTCACATTAATACCCTGCAGTCATCTAGGTATAACATCTCAATATAACAATCAATGAGCTTGATTGTAAACTTCTTCTATTCATGTCCCAAGCATAAAACGTTCCTAGCCACCATGTCAGGGTAGAAGATATACATATATCCTTTAGAAAAATATAGGTAATAATTGTTTATTGTGTGCTAGTAACTTCTTGCAACACACTTGATTTAGGAAAGACCTCCAATTACTTTTCTTGGGATGCCTTTGTTTGAGGCTAATTTCATTTTGACATATTCTATCACTATTTTTATTACCTGGAAATTACTTTGAGAATGCCTGGAGGAGCAATCAATTCCATAATAAATTATTCCTCTCCATAACAAGGGAGCATGATTACCTGCTCATGTGTCCATATTTATAATTTGGTTTCCAAACAAAAATGTAATTTCATGAAAATCTATTGCATCACATTTGTACAATTAAAGGAGGCTTACAAAATACTCGATGGTTTCTTAGTTTGGTGGATTTTGAAGTATGGGTAGATCAGTGTTTTATTGTCATCTATTTTAACATTAATGAAAATTTCAGAAAGAATAGCTATGAACACCCACTGTGTGACATTTTAACTCACCAGGAATATGCTTTTCCCATAGGGACTTTTTTACCAAATGCAACATGAATGTGCCAGCAATAATATGATCTCTGTTAAATAATACTTCTAGATTTGATATTGCAACACCTGCCCTAAACAAATATTGGGTATGCGGTGCCAGGGGAAAATGTAGTAGTATAGTCATAATTCATCATTTTTTATATTTAATTGAGTCTTTGACTCATAGCAAGAAAAAAATATCAGCATAGCTCTGTAACTCATTTTGCTTTTCTATCCAAAAATATTCTGTCTTAGTAACTGCTCTTCTGTCTTGATTAAACAAAAGATTCTAAAAATACACTTGTATTAGTCAGGAAACCTTTAATGGCAGAGCCAAAAAAGTAATTCAAATGAGGTTTTCATGTATTTATTTTTTAAATAGGAATTGGACTGCCAGTGACGAAATTAAAGGCTCTGAAATGCCGTTTCCTTAGGATGCCAAAGACCCATCTACTCTCTCAATTACTGCAGCACTATTAACAGAACCATGAAATGTGAGACATGGAAATAACCTATGTGTCCACATACTGATCAATGAATAAAAGAAACATTATACTTATTTACAATGGAATACTCTTTAGCCACCAAAATGACTAAATCCAATCATTCACAACAGCATAGTTAGGAATAATTAGGTAAAAGTGGAATAAGCCAGGAACAGCAGGGCTAGTGTCTCACTCACCTGGACACTAAAGGAGCTGGTCTCAGAGACTGACAGGGAGTAACGCTTGTCAGAGGCTGGGGAAGTCAGGGGAAGTGAGAGCTGGGGAGAAGCTGATCAATGGTGTGGAGTTAATAGTTAGGAGGAAGAAATTCTGACCCTTTCTTAAACAGTAGGCTGATTGTAGATAATGATAATGTTCTACATATTTCCAAAATACAAAGGAAAGGATTTTGAATGTTTTCAACATTAAGAAATAATACAGGTTTCAGGAGACAGGTATGTTTGCCTTGATTTGAGAATTACACAATCCCCCTGTGATTCCGACTTCACCTGGTTTTCCATACTCCTGTTCTCATGTGACAGTGAAGCTGTTTGTAAAAGGAAGAAGCTCTTTTGAAGAGTGAAAGGGAACTTTTACATTCTCACTTCTGCCTTCTCTTTCTCTCATTCTTTCTCTTTATATAAGCCATAACAAAGGCGATAAATACCCTCCCCTCCCAAAAAAATTTCCATCTACAAGAAACCAGGACTCCCACATGTCACAGAAGGAACATAAGCAAGCTCAAAACATCTCAACTTTCCATAAAGCAGGAGATTGCTTCAAGAGGAGTGAGGTCATGTCAGAGGATTTAGGCATCATTTAAAAGAAGTTTTCTGTTGACCCAATGAACGATTCAAAATAAAATGTAATGCACTATACAACATTTAATACAGATAAATGTCTAAAAATTTATATTTAAATGGTGATCTTTTGAACATGCCAAATGTCTAATTATTTTTAAAAGGGATAAAGAGACAGGAAAACACATGTACAATGGGTGTGCTGTATGAATTATGTAGCAGAGTAACCATATAACTTAATGCAGGAAGTTTCTTGTTTACAGAAATATCACAGCGGAGAGCATTCCACCCTTCTATGGCTTAGGTTGTGCTCTATCCAATAGATCATCAATACCTTCTAACTTGCAGACATTCTGCATAAACTAAAGCTTTCTGCATATCTTTAATTCATATTCTAGGACTGCAGACATAATAATGGAGGGAATTTGAACTTAGCAGTTTGAATCTAGACCACCCATAAGTGTTTCTTATTGTTGTTTAACTATCTCAGCAGGGTCAATCTGATTTTTTTTAAATCCCTTGCTCCACTCATATCTAGGTTTAAAAAAAAAAAACACCACAGAAGTTTTGTGTCATAATGAGTTTATCAGGAAAACCCAAAGGACAACAACCTAAACATTAATTTCCAGTTTTTACATTATCTTTCCTGTCTGTTACTAAATTTCCATCTCTACTGAGACTGTTCTATTTCACACTCATTATAACCCTGTCTGAAAATGGCAAAAGTCGTCTCCTGTGTTTATGCCTGTAGGTGTTCTGCCGTGAGAGTTAGCTTCCTAAACCCCAGAACAATCACGTCACTTTGTGTTGCAGATGCTCCCAATGGCTCTGTGGTACCTATAAGAGTGCCCCTATACCAACTTCTTGTGGACCTGGACCTGTCCCCATCTGCTCCTGCTACACTCTTCATTGTGTATGAATTCAAGAGCCAGTCATGCGTTCATTTGTCAGGATCCACATGACAGCATGGGCTCTTCCCATCTCCTAGGCTACTCAAAACTGCATCATGTAGTGGCTTCCAAAGTGGTGAAAATTTAGAAAGTGATTTATATTTGCATGCATCTTGCACTTGAGCTGCAGTCTAAAGATGTAAAAAGTTGAATATTTCCAGCAGGAACACGTCTAGTAAAGGTCATTAGTAAAGTCTATCTGGCTTTAATACATGTTTCTATGATTGAATTTGACTCATTTAATTTGTCTGTAGGGAATTAGTGTCACCATAATACCCTACTCGAGTTGGTTCATTTATAATTTCCTTCCATGGCATTAATACTTTTGTACCATTCAAGGAAGAGAATTTGGATGCAAAGCTTACAAAGACGGGTGCACACAGTGGTGGAGTAATGGATGTTGTACGTGAGGTCTATTCAGCTCACTTTCTTCCTTTTGTCTTCATTCACTTTGGAAACACGACCTGCCCTGTCTCACAAGTGCTTTCTGCATGGTTCTCCTTTATCTATGTGTCTTTTGTCCTTGTCTCTGAAATTGAGTAGCTTCAACCTTGTTTGTACTTCCCTGACATTGAAAGGATTAGCTTTGATTTTAGTGGTAAAGCCCAATATGTTTTCTTTCTGTTTTCCTTTTGTAAAAGTCCTACTTTTAAATAAATTAAATTATACTAGAGTTGATATTGCATCCTGACATGTTTCCCATGAAGATGTGTTGATTTGAGGGGTTCATCCATAACCCTATAAATCCTATATTTTTCCCAGAAAATGTTATCCAAGATTTGAACATCAATGAGTATTAAAACATTCTCACACCCACTCCCATCTTCAAACTGGAGTTTGTTTCTATATGTATACCTTATTCCACAACGTTGTACTTAAAGTCATGATGAATGCAAAGGGAATTGTCTTCTAGAAGCTCTGGAAGCATGTGTACTCCTGCTTCTATGAAACTCTCAACACAGCAGGTTAACAATACTTAGGTTAATGGTGTTATAAAGAAAACTTAGGGGCTGGAGTGGTGGTTCAGTGGTTTCAGCACTTGCCTGGCAAGCACGAGGACCCGGGTTCAAACCCCAGCACCACGTATACAAGTAAGTGTTAGAGCAACTAAGGCCATGTGAAAAACTAAATAAAGTTGTTTCTCTCTTTATCTGTCTCTCTCACTGTCCCTCTCTCTTTAAAGAAAAAAAAGGAAAAGAAAACTTACAAGTGCTCATATGGGATGTCCTCCAGTTCCCTCCACCCTCTGCATGAGCTTCATAGCTTTAGACTTACCTCATGAATTTAGGCTACTCCTTCATTTTTAGCAAATAGAAAACTAGTTATTGCTCATCTGTTTTTTTCTCTGCTTTATTTATTATTCCTTAAGATTGCATTTCTAAACCTTTAATTTATCTGTGACTGAATCTCACTTATTTCTTTCCTAATGATCTAATTGTTGTGTTATAAAAAACAATTGCATTATAAATTTTTATTAATAGAACATCTTATTTTGTGACTTTACTGTTTGACTGGCTTGGATTATTTTAAATGCATCTAATGATACAAGATGATCTTAATAGGATTGACTTAATGATATCTCACAATTAGTGTTAAGGTCTATGAATATTTAAGCTGTAGACATTTCAAAAATTAGAAGATTAAACTTCGTGTATGAATTTTGGCAATAATATCAGACCCTAACTGTTTTGTCTTGCTCAACTGGAGGTTTTTAAATCTAACACTGTTGGGCTCTGCTCTTCCCTGTCTACGGCCAGTGAGGACCCAATCTTGAGAATGCCCGGTGAAGGTCTCCTGAAACCTTCCCAAGACCCTGAGGCCTCCACGTGCTGTCCTTCTCTGTCCCCCCATCACTCCAACCTGCTGGCTGGACTTTCATCTAAATATCAAGTTTTCCTCCAACTTGTCATTGGAGCTATTTGCCATTCTAAGCCCTAGGTAGGTACACTGGGCACTTGTTCCCTTAAATATCTTTCCAACCTTCCTTTTCTATGAATACAAACTGGAATTGTTTTTCAGTAATTGATTGTTACTCCACACCACTGAACTTAAGCTATGAAATACTGACTGGAAATACCAAAAACAGTGCTGTTCTCAGCTGTGGAACCCCATATACTCCAATCTCAGTCAGCTCTCAACAGAGTGGCACGCAGTGCTGACTGGCCTGGAATCTGCGACACAAGATTTGGCCTCTCCACTCCTCCTGTGGCCAATCTTCCTGGCAAGCCGTACTGGTACTCCTTGGGTCATCTGGCTTCTCAGTGCCTACCACAGTCTCCTTACATGCTCTTCAGCTGTGCTATTAAGGGCGGCTTTGATACCCCGAGAAGACAAGCCCATCATTTTGGTGCTTAAGATGACAAATGTGTGGCTCTCACAGGCAACAGCTCGAGGTGGATGCTCCCGGTCGGCAGAAGTGAGCACCCCACTCCGCTCCCCATAGCAGGAGGAAGCGCCTATGCCTCCCTTCAGAAACTTGCTTTAAGATCACTATGCTCATCTGTGTCAAGGACAGAAGGGACATGTAGCAGGCTCCACTTGGAAGTGGTAGACACCTACATCAGGTTGACAATATCACACCTAGCTGCAGGAGAACTAAGGAAATCTACACTTCCTGTGTGACCAAAAATCAAAACAAACAAAATTACAAGAACAAATGAAATGGAAACTTTGGAAGAGCAAAATTTCTGCCTAGCACGAGAGAAAATATCAAGAGCCTGTAGACGCACATGTGCCACACCAAAGCCACTGAAATAACAACGCGGACATCAAGCTTTGCTTGAACAGTGACACAGAGTTAAAGTGACTTAAAAACTGTCTTCATGGCTGCGGGTGGGGGTGCATACCTGTAATCTCAGTGGCTGGGAAAACTAAGGCAGGAGGATCATAAATGCAAGGCCACCTTGGCAACACAGTGAGAACCTATCTCAATATATACTTTTACAAAAGGACCGGAGTTGTAGCTCACTGGTATAGTGCCCCTCGGTTCAGTCCCAGGAGTGGGGGGAAAACCACACACACAAACTTACGTTGTTTTTAGAAAAAGGGCCAGAAAAAATAAACACATCAGAAATAATTATCTTACCATGTCCGAGTTTTCTGTGGTTAGATAATTTGGAAAGGTAAGATGTCAAGAATAGTCTAACAAACCTATTTAAATTCAAACACTGTTATCACAGTATTACTGTCTACGAGGAAAGCAATGAGGAGAAACAGAAATAAGTCACAGCCAGGCAGAGCTCAAAGGGCTTGTTTTACGATGGAGAGACCAATAGTAAATAACAGGCTCCATTATGAACACCAAAGAAACACCTTCAGAAAATGAATTAAAGTGGATGTAGAGAGATCTTTGACTTCTATGGAATCTAAATAACCCAGCCTGATTGCCAGCTCCTGGTTCATGCCAGGGCCATTGTCTCTGACATTACCAATCTGACACTTGGAAGAGTCACATTCTGGTAATAAACTGCTCCCACATTAACTTACACATTTATCAGCATGTAAATGTTAGCACCATGAACCCCTTTCCTTCATCCTCCATTCAAACTCAAAAGCAAATTACTTGTTCTCTTCAGGGTCAAACATTCATGTCTTAGAGATGAACAATTATATTAAATCACTGAAAATAACAAATAGGTAAGCACATAAATTGAAATGGTCTCTGGAGAAATGCACGATGCATTATTGAGTACTGGTGTTTCCCCCCTTTCATCTGCTCAGTCTGTTTTCCCAAAAAGTCCCCTAGCATTTGGGGAGAGTTTCCCTGAAGATCCCTCCACACTGTTCTCTCATATCACGAATTAGCACAAATCACCTTTCCATGATCGATTGGGCATCAACTTAGTACAAACTTTTGCTTTGAATCATATCCCTATTTTTTATGAATCACAAATTTACCATATTTCTTATGGCAGAAAACCTTTAAAGACCAGCTCCATTTTTCTCTGGCTACATGTTCAGTTGCCTCTTATTTCCTATGCACGCATACTTCCTTCTTCACCGTACTGGATTCTTGGACGTTCCTTGCTTCCCTTGTTCTTCCAGCTTTTTTCCCTCCCCCTGAAAGATCTACGCTATTTCATTCATCCTGGAAATTCATTCTTCTCATTCAAGTCTCTATTAAAGTTCCACTTCTTCCTCTTCTTCTAGGGAATTGTGCCTAACTTAGCACGGTAAATTTACGGCACCATTTTTTTTCCATTGAAGCTCAAACGTGCTTCTATCACAGCATTCAGTACAGATCAATATATCTTTCTGTTTCTGTTACCATTTACTTATTAGACCATGAATTTTTTGATAACAGAAACTGTATATATTTTCCTATACTTTGAATGCTTGATGTAGTAGGAACCCAATATGTTTCCAATCTATAAATCAAATAATGAATCAAAATTCTGTGCCACAATTGAGAGGGACAAAATATGCACACGAAAATGAATATTTAATTTGCTCACATATTCATTTAATACAATTCTCACTGCACCAAATTTGTTCTTGGCAAGGAGAATATGAAGATGAGCAGCACATGGGACTAAACTTAGAGCAGCTCAGGTTCTCAGGATTGTGGATATTTGAAGAGTTCATTTCAGTGAATCTAGTGAATCATAGATTATGAAATGCACCTTTTTACTTTCTGCTGTTAAAAAATAAAATGTGCATTGTTCTTATTATATGGAATGCTTCCTAAATCCTTAATGACAGAACATTTTAAACTTAGTAAATGAACTGTTTAAGCTATTCTTCAACTACCAGCATATTTGAAGCTTGCTTCTCTTGAACACTTTTCAACCCAGAGTTTTAATCCTATATTTTATCCAGATAATATAATTCTCTGTGCTCAAAAGAAGTAATATTGTTGCTGAGCATCTTAAAATAATTTTTAAAGAATTGAAAGCTAGTCACACAAATTTGCAACGTTTACAATGTTTACTCCTACTTTTGGAATGTTGCCCAAAACTTCCGAATTGTTAACTCCCTCTTCCTGCCCTTCTATATTCAATCTGAAATTGGGATTAAAATGTCTTTTTATTTTGTTCCTTTAAGTTTTTCTTAAGTTCTGATGCTACATTTGTTCATTGCGCATGCCTGGACCACAACACCTGTATCCTTGCTACGGTGTGATTGACAGCAACCATGGATAATGATGTTAAAAAGACACATTCTGAGTTCAGAAGAGTTAAAGTGTGTTTACAAGCCCGTACCTCTGCATGGATGCAAAAGCAGTGATGTTTACAGCTCCATTTTGAAATTCGAACAAACTGGAGTTCAGAATGGTTGCGATTTAATAGTATTGTTATGTCAGTTGACATAAGCAATGTAGAAATAGTCAACTCAAACTTCCTAGACTCTATGTAGTTCATACAGAATATGTGAAAAATATAAATACTTTAATAAAATAATCTCATTTTTAGGTATGATACACACATATTAAATGTTGACTATAGAAAATATTAATACTTAATGTTATTTTTGGAAAATCAATGTTTTTTAGATAAGAATATTGTACAGATGGTGTGCATTTGTTTATGATTACATTCAATCTTCTAAAATAATGGTGAGTGTAATTGTTCAAATTATGAACCAAGTTTAAATCCAGGAAAAATGAAAATAACGGATTTTAAAAATAGTTATAGTATGATTCTCAACGCAACAGGGAGATGACTCCCTAGGGTACTTGGAGGAGTAGGGTGGGGGATGGGGGGAGAGTGTAGGAAGAAGACCTAGGAGACTGGAGGGTGGGAATATGGGGGAATCATCTCAGAAGGAGATCTCTGTCCTCCACGAGATATCCATTTAACTCAGGGGTTCTTCTGGGGGAAACAGCAACATTGGGAACCCAAGCTGGGCATCCATGATATGGCATTAGCCCTGGATAACTAAGTATATATACAATGGTTCTTGAATGTTTGATAATGCTTCCCCCTCAATTATAACTCTATATACATCTAATAAAAAAATAAAAATAGTTATAATAGAAACTAACTAGGTCTTAATTAGAATTAAAAATTAATGGGAAAATCAACCTATCTCCAAATGCACAACAGCCATTGCTATTTATTCTTTAAAAATTTAGTGATAATAATGGCAACTATCATTCATGAATTCTTAATATATGCCAGACACTGTCTTATGGGTACACGTGTATTTAACTCATTTTAAACATTCATAAACTATGTTACACTATTTTTAATTTTCCTAACAAGAGTATTTAGAAATCATTAAGACAATAAGTATTAAGTAGTGGATCCAGGTATACAATTCCAGGGCAAATTCTTCAACAATATCCAAACCTTTGCTGAGGAGACTTGAGGTGGATTCAGGATATCTGGTCCAGGGGCAGACCAAGCAGAGTTAAGAAAGGCATCTTACCCAGCATACGAACAGGGGCTTTCATATCAGGTGAACGCATGTTAAAATTGTGACTCACCACTTAACTATTATGTGGTTTTTGGAAAATTTATTTAATCTAGCAGTATCTTACTTTCTTCATATCAAAATTAGGGAAAATAGCAGAATAGGAGCTTTCAACTCTCATTCTCCCACAAAAGAGCAATTTTTTATAATTTATCATGGACAAGAATATCTTTGTAGGAGTTGGGGAGTCTAGCACAGGACTGCAAGCCCAGCATTGGGAAAAATCAGAGA
>PVKS010045683.1:0-13671 GCA_004027875.1 Aplodontia rufa
TAATCCCTTCTCTCTTTAAAAAATTATATTTAATAGCTGTTTTAAGAGTTTAGTGGTATCTAATGTCCTTTTTTGTAAAGACAGAGGGACAGTGAGAAAGAGAGAGAGAGAGAGAGAGGGAATTAATTTTGTTCAGTTTTTCACGTGGTTTTCGTTGCTCCAACACTCCACTGTGCATGTGGTATTGGGGTTTGAGCTCAGGTCCTCATACATGCCAGGCAAGCACCGGAATGACTGAGCTCCACTCCTAATGTTCCTTTTTTTGATGAAGTTGTATTTTCTGAGTGAATAGAGCTATATAACTAATTAGATTTAATGCTTTGCCTTCAATGCCCTGAAGTTCAGGTTGAAATTTGTTGTTCATTTACAGTATATATATATATATATACTTTTGGTAAAAATATCTAGTTTTATTATTTTAAGTAACCTAAACTATACACATACATACATACATGCATACATATACACATACATTTTCAACTGCTTAGTTTGAAGTATGGGAAAGTTTGGAGTCAAATAATAAAATGTAATAAAAGTTAAGTTACATGGAAGATAGGGCATGATTCTGAGTTTGTGAAGAGGTAGGAAATATTTTGCATATAATTACCTAGTTCTTTTTGCTGACTCTTTATATTTCTGCAGTTTCTAGACGTTTATCAGCCTACTGTAATTTTGGAGCTCATGATCTCACTGATCATGCTCTAGACAATGTTTCCATTGAAATTTATATTACAAAATGCAACAGACCATTTTTTAAGAGATAGAGAGAGAGGAGAGATTGAGAGAATCAACTTTATTTATTTTTTCATCTGGCCTTTGTTTCTCTGACACGTAAATTGTGAATGTGGTGCTGGTGTTTGAACCTGGGTCCTTGCACATGCCAAGCAAGTGCTCCAACCACTGAGCCGCTGCTCCATTCCCCCAACAGACACTTTGAGACCTAATTTTATTTGATCTTTCTGCAGTGTTCAAGGCTATTGATCACGCTACTCCTTTTAGAAACTCTACTTTCTTGGCTTCTAAAATATCATTTTCTCCTGGTTTTTCCTGGATTAGTCTCATACTTCCTTTTGCTTTCTACTCTTCAGAGTCTGAATTGGCTAAATGAATTAGTTTTGGCTACACTAGCATGTCAGGGTGTCATCTTTGTCTTCTTTTCTTCAACATACATATGCTGTCTTTGACTGAGCTCATCCATACATTTTTTTTCTTATCTGTGTGCAAAAAGTTTCCAAAATATACAGTGCAAGAAAGGCACTATTTCCTCAATACAAGAAAGGGATCAGGGAGTGGAAGAAGGTGAATGAGGGAGGAAGACGTGGGGAGGGATATTGGCTAAATTATTTTGTATTGTATGCATATATGAATATGTGACAACAAATGCCATCATTATGTACAACTATAAGGCACCAATAAAATATATAAGAAAAAACCTGTTTCCTGAGCTCCAGAACCATATGTGGTAATGCTTACAGACTTCTTTCATTTAGCAGCCCCAAAAAAGAGAATCTTGTAATTGCCATTTAATTTCTTTCCTCCTTCCTACTCATGTCATAAAAAGAAGACATTTCTTACTGGAAGAGAAATAAAGTTTACATAATAAATTATTAGGGATTAGAAAAGAGAAATAAGGCAGAAACCTGAGGAGAGTAGAATGAAAAACTGTTCCTTTTCCATGAGATTTGTAAGGTTTTAGGATCTTAGAGGCCATGTGGTGTATGGATAATAGATTTGAGAGAAATAATAATCTATTCAAGGACTGCTGTACATTTTATATTGGGCTGTACTTTAAAATTTTTAAAGAGGAGGTAATAAACTATTTGGTTATTAAATCATAATTTTGAAAATCCCAACTCATGCAGAGATTGAGCCACATGCCCTCCTCTATCAAGATCTATTATGATTAAATATATTATTATCTAATAGTTAATGGGCTTCTCTAATGGGTGCTCAAAATTTAAATTGTCCAAAACTGAACTCAATAGCCTGTATAGTGGTTAATAGCACAGAATTTAGAAGTGAACTTAGTGAGTTCGAAACTTATTTATATCACTTAATATCTGGATGGACTTGGGAACATTTCTGAATGTACTTATGCCTCACTTTTATTTGTTAAAGGATGATTATACAAATGCCTACCACAGACTATTACTAGGATGAATGAATGACTTTATATTTATTAAGGACTTAAAACAGGACCTGATGCTTAGTAAATAATAAATGTTTTAAAGGAATAAAACGCTAATCTTCACATTTATCCTCACTCTTGTCTTCTTACAGTGGTCACCATCTCAGTGAATAAAACCACCTGACAGCTTATACTAGAAAACTGGATATCAACCTTGATCTAACCTTGCTTGTTTCTCATTTCTGATTATCTGCCAAGTTTTTACTATGTGTCCTTAATATTATTCCCTATCCCTTAAAATATTAACTCATAGTTTCTGCACTGGGCACTAATAACACAACAATGAACATGAAGGCTGGAAAATTTCTCTGGCAGAATCTATAGTTTAAAAGAGGAAGACAGACACTGCACACTTAACTACACAAGTTTTCTCCTGCATAATATGGCTATAAAGTTGGCTACATAGTTCCCTTCAGGAGTCCAGGGTATAATAGAGAACTAACACATAATGTAAAAATTACAAATTACAATCATGTGATCAATAATCTAATGGAGAGATTTTTAAAAAGCAGTGGAAATTCAGTGGTCCATACATCCTAGTCTTCCTTAATTGCCTTATTATAATAGTTTGTTAGATTTTCGCAGAGGGAGTGATTATTTTGTTTTTTTCAGGAAGAGAATAATAAAGACTATTACATGGCAAACTAAATAAAAACCAATCCTGGGATAGGAAATAGTATATACAAAGATATTCACTATTTTTATGAGAAAGAGACAATTATTATTTATTTTTTCATGTAGTTTTTGTTTTTCCTCCACTTAGTTGTGTATGTGGTTCTGGGATTAGAATCCATATCCTCATGCATGCCAAGCAAGTGCTCTACACCCAATGCACCTTTCCAGTTCCACAACAGTATTGTTTTAAAGAGAGCTATATGATAAGTTCTATGGGGTTGGAATGTAAGGATGGAAGAAGGGGCAGAAGGAAGTGAAGAATGCTGGAGTTTGATAATACAGGATTATTGAATAGGTTAGCATTACCCTATTCAATTTTCAAAACTGCAATATTTCTTAGAAAGTTTAATCAGAATAAATTATTGTAAAGCCACTAAATTGGATGTATGAAACTCACATTTTAAACTTTTTATGTTTTATGAAAAAGAAAATAAAAACCAATACTAAAACAATATTTAATTCATCTGTAACCAATGTCTCATTCATTCTCTTCTCAAATGTTTCTAATTTTATTATTTTCCAGTTTTAATGCTTGCTTTTTTCCCCTTCTCATTCTCAGGCATGAGATCTTATAATATGGTTCCCTGTGTCCTTCCACAGAATGTCTCATCTTGTAAAATTTGTCACCATCTGTAATAGGTACCATTTGCTTACATCTGAAACCTTGGAGTCATCTTCAACATTTCTTTCTTCCTTGCTCTTCATATTACATTTGTCAGTAATTTTTGCTGATTCTACTGAAAATATCTCTCTCATCCACACTCTTTTCTTCATTTCTATCCTAATCCAAATCATACGCATCTTTCATTAATACTATTGCAACAATTCCTTGGTTCTTCCAACTCTTAACCTCTATGTCTTTTCTGTAACCACAGGGAAAGGAATCTTCTAAAAAATGGAAGTTGGATCAGGAATTTCCCACCTTATAGTTCTTGATGACTTTCTAGTTATTCTTTTCTTTTTAAACATTTTATTTGGGCTTTTAAAAAATTCCAGAAAAGTAGCAAAAACTAACACAATGAATTCCTGTATATTCTTTATCTATATTATTTCTTAATGTATTATTTATATGATTGTATATGTTTAAGATGTATTACATGATGGATCTGTATAAATATACATACTGAAGTGGTTATTATAGTCAAGCAAATTAATATATACACCATCTCATATAGCTATCTTTTTTGTTGAAAGAAGTCTAAAATCTAGTATTTTATTAAAAACCCAGAATCATGTTAGAATAAATATTAAAATTTTCAACATAACCTACTATTATGGTTTGAATCTGAAAAGTCCCCTAAAGTCTCATGTTGAAAGCCTGGTCCCCAGTGCATCAAGGTGGAGAAGTGGGGCTTTTAGGCAATGATTAAATCATGAGGGTTCTCACCTTATCAGTGATTAATCTATTTGATCAATCCATTGATAGCTGAATAAACTATTTAGAGGTGGAACCTAGTTGTAGGAAGCAGGTCACTGGAAGTGTGCCCTGGAAGGTTTTATCTTTTCCCTGTCCCTGCCCCCTCACCACTCCCCTGGTGCCATGAACTGAGCAGCTTTCCTCCACCATGCCCTCTGCCATAATGTTTTTGCAAATGGACTCGGCTGACCATGACCTGAGACCTTCAAAATCATAAGCCAAAATAAACCTTTTCTCCTCTAAGTTGTTCTTGTCAGGTGTTCTGGTCACAGCCGGAGAGAGCAGACTAACACATTTATCCACTCTTCAGTGATTCCTCCAGGAATCTCTACAGAATCATTTTGCACGTATATTTCTGTGCTTTGGTAGCATCAGCATTTTTAAACAGCCTCATTGAGGTATAATGCAGTTTATTACTGTATTTACAGAGCTGTCCAACAATCTAATTTTAGAATGTCCAACAATCTAATTTTAGAGTATTTTCATCACCACCAATAGAGCAAACAGTCTCAAATCTTCCTCCACCCTCTACCCCTAAGAAACCTAAATATGCTTCAGTCTTCATAAAAATCTCTTCCTTTATGTCTGGCTAAATCATTTTTGTCTTCTGGATCTAACTCCCAACGTCACTTCTGCAGTAATTTCCACTGCCTGGATAGACTGTCCAAACACCCTGTTGTATGCTCCCTTAGCATTTCGTATTTGTAGCACTTATTACAATTACAATTCAGTTATTATTTAATTTTTAAATTAAAATCTGTGTTTCCCATTAGAGTATAATCCTTATGGATGCTTTTATTTCTTTACCAATGATTGCCCACTGCCTAGCATAATATCTGAGGGCAAGGAGGTGTTTGATCCATAGTTATTTGTTGTATAACTGAATGAATGTTAAAGCTATTTATTGAGAGAATGAATACAAAAATGAAGGTAGGAGCTAATGAATCAGTCATCCTGAGTATGCTACATGTGGTTTCTCCCTGCTCTTTCTGAACTTATAAGGTCAAATTTGGAGGTAATCTTCTAAGTGGTGAAAGCACCCACTCTTACAAACCTACACAAACTCCTAAGAACACTTCAAAATGTAGTTTCTATGACAATGCATCCTGCAGACAACATTCATTTCTTTAATTTTCTGGTAAGCAATTGAAGAAGTTTACAAATTTGAACTTTCCTAAATGAAACTTTGTTCCATATTTCTTCCATCAATTTTCTGTAAATTGAATCCCCACATGCCCTCCACAAGCACCATGGGAGCTAATAGTCTTTATAGACTCCAATTAGACCTGGTGTCCTGTATATGACTACTTAGCCATGCCTACACACAGAGAGAAGAACCCCCCCAAACTTCATTTTCTCTCCTATTTTTGGAATCAAATTTCTTCACCCAGATTTATGACTCATGAAACCCAAATAGTGATTTTCCAGTTTAAGGGGACTCATAGAAAGAGTTATAACTTGTTAAGACCTTTCCCCATCTCTTTAGCTTTTCAAAATGTTCCATTTTTTGCATTGCCAAAAGTTTTCCCCAGGACCTTCCTAGACTATTTAACACCAGTTTAAAAAAGAAAAGCATAACTTCTTTCTGCTGGTGTTTGGCAGGGAAGATTGAAGCTGTGGGATGGAGAAAATGGGTGAAATTGCAGGAGAGAAAATTTACAATAAGCATCACACAGAGCTTCCTGGCAGTGAGGTCTATTAGCCGTGGAATTGGAAAATGTTGGAAGTAGTATCCCAAGAGATAGTAGTTGAGGTCTGGGGATGAAAACAAGATATAAGTAGTGTTCAAAACAAGCCCATTTAGATAGCCATTAATCTATTTGCCTCACAGGAACTTTTGATCTGAAATGTATGAATATTCCATAATGTCATCAAGAAACTTGAGCTTAGTACTTAGAACTCAAGTGGCCCACATAATGAAGAGTACCTATGACTCAGTAAAAATCAGTTTTATAATGAAACATCCTGAAAAGCCCCAGGAGCTTGGAATATTAGTGATAGATCTTTCTAAGAGTGTCTAGTCTAGTCTTTCATTTTCTAGATGGGAAAACTGAGGCCCAGGAAAGGAAAGGAATTTCCTCAATGGAAAACAGACAACTGGCAGAACCAAACTTAGGTCCCTTCTTTCCAGACTCCTTTTCTCCACAGGCTGAGTTACTAAACAGAACCATGTCCAAGTGGGTACGTATTCATACAATTTAATGAGACTATTTTCTTTCTTCTTGATAGATTTACAGAAACAGAAGCCATTTTGGAAAATAAACATTGAAACAAGAAAGGGGCCATAAATTCTGCAAACTCTTTCTTCATTAAACTTCAAATAATACTCCCCTTCATTCCAACACCCTATTGACAGTTGATTGCTGAGCGGTTTATTTTAACCCAATCTTGTTTTGCTGTATTTCATCGTTGATTGCATCTTGCTTCTCTCTCCAGCAACCACTTCTTAACTGCTTCCATTTTGTAAGCTTCTCTGCTGCTCTGAGACTGTCAATGAGACTGATTAATTTCATTAGCACAATGATGCACTTAAGAAAGACTAACTCTCATTTCTTTTGTTTTGTGATCTGGAGTACACATCACAGTCAGAAAGTTTGCAGCAAGAGAAAACTGCTTACATGCTGGACGGGAAGAGAAAATGTGAGAAACTTTGCTTGCATTTCTTTTCTTTTATAAGCACAGGGGATTGAACCCAGGGGCACTTTACCACTGAGCTACATCCACAGCCTTTTTTATATTTTTATTTTGACACAACGTTGCCTTAAACTGCTGAGGCTGGCTTTGAATTTGGGATCCTCCTGCCTCAGCCTTCTGACTGTTTGGAATTGCTGGGATTACAGGCTTGTAACATTTCACCTGGTGCTGTATTCCTTTAAATGTTCAAGACCTTCTGGTTCCATCAGAAACCCAGCTAAAGTGTTCTGTTACAAAATCAAAACAGTCCTCCTGTTTTGCAAGTGCTTTGCTTATCCTGACACTTGGGAAATGGTTTCTAATCGATCATTTGTCAAGTAAGTAGGAGAAAGAAAGGGCACTAACATTTATTTAGCATCCCTTATGTGGCAGGCACTATCCTAGTAGATTTTTTCCCATCAAATTAAGAACCAGCCTAACAATGATAAATACTTTGCTGCTCAGGAAAGCATTTTAACTAGGATATATGATTCCCTGAAATCATGTGGCTGTTCCAATCCCTGGCTTCTTCCCAGGCAAGTTAAGAAACTCAAAGATAAGCAAGGAAATGAGATGAAAATCAATGATTTAGTAACAAGAGCACTAAACCAGAACACATCCCCTGAGCAGAGTGAATACAAGAGAATATAAATATATGATCACCTTCTGAAAAGCTTGCAGACTTTTCAGAAATACAGTATGGCAGAAAACCCTCAGGACATAAAGACCTAGATTCTGCTCACAGCTCTGCCACTCACTAGCTTAGTGATATTGGATAAGGTTCTTCTCTCTGGAGCTCAGTTTCCCTGCATGAGGAAAGCTGTGCTTAGTGGAGCTCTCTTTATGATTCACAAGGAAAAGAGGTGAAGATTTGATTGGGGAAATGGCTGTGAAGGTAGCAGGGCTAAGAGCATCCGACCCCAGCTTCAATCAAGACCACAGGTTTTCACATGTCTTTTAGATACAAGCATTCCAAAGAATAGTTTATGTTAATGAATGTCTATATAGATAAAATGTTTGAAAACCATTTGATTAGATGATATGTACAGTCTTTTCTAACCATAAGTTTTATAGTCCTATGATTTTTAAAAGTTTGATTGCTGATCCTTGGGCTACAAAAGGAAGCTGAGGTTCTAGAATATTTTTTTTCACTTGCAAATCCATTTGTTTTCACTCTTCTGTTCCAGAAAATGCATTTTAAATACACTTGTCTTGCCACTGTGTATTTCATAAAAGCACTTCTTCAATTAATATAGTTTGATTATATCTCTCTGAGAGAGAGAGGGAAAAGAAAACAACACCCTTGTTCCCTTGATGAATAATCACATGGTTTAGGGGAAGCTATGGATTTCTTAATTAGAGAAGCAAAATAAATCCAACAATTGCTGAAATTGTTTGGGAGGGATGTTGTAGCTTTTCCAGACAGTAAGCTCTTGGGTGCTAGAATGGACTGTGACATATAGACTCACCAATAGGGTGCCAATTCAGGGGCTCTTTTCCAGTCCATTAATAGATGAACCCCAGATTCCCTTCTGAGGTACAGTACATATTTTTATGAAATAAAAAATAGAATTATCCAGAGCAGTGAAAACTTCATTTGATAATATCATCATCAGCCAAATTTGAGAAGAAAAGTGTGGACTTAAGGTATGTTTGATTCAGATATTTCTAACTACCATAGACAAAGACTGCTCCTGCAAGACTATATTCCCTCTAGATCTAAGTTTCTCCTCTCTTGGTTTGGAAAACCACTTAGTAGTTTTGGTACTTCTCCATCCAACCTGAGTGAAAAATTATTTCAAGAGAAATAATCCCTTCTGAAGGCTTGGGTCTTGGTACATCTTTTCCCAATCTTAAAGAGATGCGATGCATATAAAAACAGTTATTTCTTATTCTTTTGGCTATCAGGTGAATTTGTGTGCCCTAGAAACAGATTAGCTTTCCTTAAAACATTTTAAGCAGAAAGATTTAAATGGAATTCCAAGTCATCAACCTTAGTTTTTAATGCTTTTATTATTTAATCTATTTTAAGAAACATTTAACCTTTCTTGTAAAACAGAATGATAGCACCAATCCTAAGTAAATTATTGAGAAAGATGAAAATGTTACTTATCCCTGCCTTTCTACCAATCCATTTTTATGTTGTACACTTTCTTCTAAACAATATAGGCAAACATTTTAATATTTATTTAAGCCAGAGTATGGATGTGACTTTTTTATATCACTATACTCACTCCATATTTTATCACACAATACTTTCTTTGTCCTCATAGAGTTCTTATAAGTATCATTAAACACTTCATTGATGTATGATTGACATATGAGAAGCTGTACTTATTTAACATATATAGCTAGATGAGTTTGGGAATAAATGCACACTTAGAGATCCATCACCACTATCAAAGTCATAGACAAATCCACCACCACCCAAAGTTTCCTCCTACTCACTGGTGGACATTTCAGTATTTTCCATATCTTGGATATTGTGAAAATGCTATAATGTATATGGGGATATAGTATGACTCCAACATCTAGATTTCAAATATTTTGGATAAATACCAAGAAGTAAGATTGCTGAATCAGATGAAATTCTATTTTTAAATCTTTGTGGAGTTTCTATACTGTTTTCCATAATGGCTGTATCAATTTACATTCCCACCAACAGTGTTCAAATGTTCCCTTATCTTCACCATCCTATCCATCATTTATTATCATATGTATTTCAGTAACAGCCATTTCAACAGGTATGAGGGAATATCTCACTGTGATTTTGATTTATATCCTTGATTATTAATAAAGTTCAGCACCTTCCATATACATGTTGCCCATTTGTATATCTTTTTTTAAATTTTTTTAAATCAGGGATTGAACCCAGAGGTACTTAAGCAGTAAGCCACATCCCTAGTCCCTTTTATTTATTCACTTATTTATTTTAAATTTTGAGACAGGGCCTTGCTAAGTTGATCAGAACCTCACTAAGTTGCTGAGGCTGGCTTTGAACTTGAGATCCTCCTGCCTCAGCCTCCTGAGCTACTGGAATTACAGGCATATGCCACCCCTACTGGCTGACATCTTCTTTAGATAAATGTCTATTCAACTCACTGGCTCATTTTAAAAATAGTTATTTATATTTTTGATATTGAGTTTCTTATATATTTTCTGCATTAACCCATTATAAGATACATTGTATGCATCTCTCATTCTGTACATTGCTTTTTCATTTTGTTGATTACTTCCTTTGTAGTGCAGATACATTTGTTTTATTTAATTTTGCATGTTGGTTTTTGCTTTTGTTGCCTTGATGTCAAGGAGATCTTTCCTTATTTTTTCTAGGAGTTTTATTGTTTCAGATCTTATATTTAAGTCTTTAATCCATTTTGAGTTGATTTTTTTATCTGGTGTAAGAGAAGGGTCAATATCATTCTTTTTCATGTAGATATACAGTTTTCCTGACACAATAGGAGATCTGAGCCAGGTCAAATAAAGAAAAATTCCTAGAATTAAGATTTTTCAATCAGCTTCCAGACAGATTAATTAATGAGAATTCTCTTTTAAATTGTTTACAACTCTAACTTTTTGAACACAACTACAATTTTTAAATATTGTATGCTATTTTTATGAATATATATTAATCATACATACCATTGGGATTAATTTGATAATTTTGTATATGTATACTGCACATATTGATCATAGCCAGCCACCCCTCTTCTACCCTTATCCCCCACAACTCTGTTCCTAGTTGCTAGTAACCTTACTCTACTTTCAGGGTCAATTTGTCTTAGTTTCCACATATAGTACTTGTCTTTTGGTGTCTGACTTATTTCTCTTAACATAATATCTTCTTGTTCTGTCCATTTTGCTGCAAATGATGGGATACCCTGAATAATACTCCATTGTGTATTATTCACATATTTTCTTTATTCATTCATCTGTTGACAGGTACCTAGACTGATTCCATATGTTAGATATTTTGAATAGTGTCACAGTAAACGTTGGTATGGAGGTATCTTTTTGGTATGTTGACTTCCTTCCTTTGGATATAGGCCAAGGGGTGGGATAACTGTCTCATATGACAGATCTATTTTTAGCTTTTGGATGAACCTCTATACCTTTCTTCATAATGGCTATACTAGCTTACATTCCATATACAATATAACAGTATATAAGTTCCTTTTTCTCTACATCCTCACCAGCATTTTATATCTACCATCATTTTTAAAATCTGGTTTCAAATGACCCTACATTAGCCAGGCAGATTTTTCAGAGTCAGGTTTTTTGATTCCTCTCTGTCTCTTCTACAGCTTAGTTATTAACTCTTTCCACACATACTAAACTTGTTCATACATCTCTGTGTTTCTGCACCAGCTATCTCCTGGAAATACCTTCCCCTTCGTGCCTCTATGGAAAACCTTACTTATTCTTTCTGGCCATCACTCAAATGGGGCAAAGCTTTCTTTCAGTCATGCCTCAAGGAACAATCCATGCCATTATTATTGCTACCACTACTATTAATAAGATTAGCAGTAACCACCCTTTATTAGGCACTCATTATATGCCAGCTGCTAATCCTATCTATAGTGTTCTGAAGTAAACCTCAGCATCATATATTTTTAATTCATAGAGGACTTCGAGACAAAAATTAAAATAAGTAACTTGTCCAATGTCAGTCAGTTAAAAATACTGAACTGAAGCTCAAACCCAGGTTGGTCGGATATATTGCCTCTCTAATTGAATGGTATATGTCTATGCCTCTACTTACCACTAGCCAGTGTACTCCTCCAAGTCAATATCTTATTTACTGTAACATTTTCAGCATCTAACCCAATGCTTAGCACATTGTAGGCTCTCATTCTGTATGTTGACTGACTAAATAAAAGAGTGAATGTGTGGACCAGATAGAGACTTGGCTGGGTGCAGATATGGGTACCAATTGAGGCAGATTATAGATTAGCCTATATGAAAGAACATTGAACAAGTCCAGCCAGGAAATACTTCATCTATGATAAAGTTTAAAAGTAAATCTAGATCACAAGACCTAATTTAGTAGTAGGCATGCACCCAGAAATTTACCTTGGCACTTCAGAGGTGAACAAAAATGTCTAGACTTTCAACCTTTTGAGAAAGATAAATTTCATATTTCAAATCTGTCAGAGGGTTTATGTGATTTAAGAGATATATGACCTCAGAGCTAATCCTTATCCTCTTGGCTTAGAATTTCAAGTCAAGTTAAATTTGAAATGCCTTGATAAATTCCATGGAGGCCAGAAACCCTGAAAAACAGTCTGTTTCTCATAGCCTAAATATTGAGAGTATTAACCTTTTAACGTTAACTTTTGGGATAAATTCAGCATATCTGAAAGCATAGTATTAAGAGAGCTGGGGGCAACACAAATACATTGTGTTCATAAGCAGAAAGGAACATTTGGCCTCTGCTGATGAGTAAACTGTATTTGCTTTGGGACCTTCTGAATATGTCAAAGAAAAAGCTTAGGCCTGAATCATGTTATTGTCACAAGTTGAAAAGGGCTTGGGTATTTTGCAACTTGTTTTTTTTGGTAACCTGTACCTGTACCTTTGGGCTCAGATGCTTAAGAGATTGAAGGTGTTTGGAACAGTGAAATGGCAGAGATGGCAGGATTTGACAAAATAGTCCAAGTCTAGCAGTATAATATATTCACACAGTCTTGCATATTTATCAGACTGTCTCATTCCTGATTCTGGAAATCACCATGTATTTCAGTCTTGGCATGTCAGAGCTGGAAAGGACTTTAGAAGTTATCTAAGCTCCTCTTGGTTGGGTAGAGAAACTTTGTCCCACATAGGGGAAAGGATTTATCCAAAGTCTCAGAGTTAATACATGCTAGAACTAGAATCCTTGTCTCTGACATTGCATCTGTTGTTCATTCTACCACCCCAAATTATCTCCTTGGAGAGAGAAAAAGTTGGAAAAATGTATCTTCTATCTATCTCAGTTCATGGCACCAAGGTTTATTATATTTCTATTCATTTGTTAAATCTTCTTGACCATGGGAATTGGAAGGACATCAAGGAGACCAGAGGGAGGTAGTATGGGGGAATCTAATCTGAGGAGAACCTCCAACTTCCAGGAGAAGTCAAATTAACTTGGGGCTTAAGTAGAGTGAAACATAGAACCATGGGGAACCCAAAGGGGGGAAACCATGGTCCAGCATCAGTATTGGCTTGTTCTGTCACTACACTTGAATCCCTCCTAATTGTAAGACCATGCTTATCAAATAAAAATTTTAAAAAAATCTTCTTGACCAAGCACAGATTGGCATTATTTCCACAAGCTGTTTCTCTGGTCCTGCCCTAAGGTCTGTTTGTGCTGAAAGAGAAAATCCTGCTACAAATTCATAGCCCTCAATTGCAGCTGGGTTTTTTATACTTCTTGGCTGTCATTTTTGCTTGTCATTTGTTTCAGTGATGCTACAAAAAATTTCCTAGCCTTGGTAAGTCACCTACCCGAACATCAGCAGATACCGTCACCGTATTTAAATAATTAGTCATCAGATGTGAGTTTTCCAGCCTCTTGCCTCTCCTTCTGGACTGTATTTCCCTCATACCCAAACTTCCTTCTATTTTCAGACAAATATGTATCATTTCTTTTCAGTTACATTTTCTTAACCAGGTTCTTTGTCCCAGCTTGAATCAGATCCTCTTTTGGTATCAGTTAATTACTCTTCATTCTATCTAT
>PVKS010045684.1:0-13672 GCA_004027875.1 Aplodontia rufa
AAAAAAAAAAAAAGATTACAGTAGCAGGTAGCTGCTGTTGGGGGGTATGATCATTCACAAGTCATTTAGATCTCATTTCAGAGGGCTTAGTCCAGAGACATTAGGGTATTCTATTAATCTGTGCAGTATGTACAGATGACTGATCACAAGGAAAAATTGTACCATCTATTAATCTAGTATATGTAAAGATACCAGCCAAGGCATCTTTCATTAATTTCCCTCTCCAAGAGGATGATGATACCTTTACAGATGTCAGTATAACAACTTGCATAAGTGCTGTTCAAACTTAACTGTTACTTTTGCAATTTTTTTAAATTAAGAAATTCATTAATCAGCACATATGGAAAACAGAAAAACCTTTTGGTAATAATATTACTATGAAGTCATGTTCATGGCAATAATACAGTTACAATAATATGATTACATATTTTCCAAAGAATATGGGATTTATGATGGCAATCAGAAAAAATTCCATACATTTGCAGTTATTAAAATGTTAAAGCATTTCATTTTAAATTAGAATCTCTAATTAAAGATCTTAATCATTTAATTATTTGGATGCTGGTTAAAAATGAATTGTCTTGAAATAAAATTACTTCTTAGAAAAAATACAATTTCTATTTCCCTCCTTTTTGACATAACATACATAAGTAACTTTAAAATTCTATCATATTTAATCCTCAGGAAAAAACTGTAATAAATATAATATCCCTATTTTCACAAAGAAGAAAAAAATTCAGAGTGGGTAATAAATCCATTAGATAAGATCACTGAATAAAATATGCCAGGAAATCTTGGTATAAATCTGTCTCTGTCAACATATTCAATTTTTTCGTACTACTAATATTACTTAAAATCACATTTATGGGAAAATAATTTATATTCAATAAACTGAACCTATTTTTATAATACAACTAAATGAATTTTGATAAATGTATCTACCCAAGAAACTGCCACCACAATTAAGATATTTCCAGGATATTTTTAACACCTCTAAAAGTTTCCTTCTTTCTTTTCAGTAAAACCTCCCTACCTCAACAGGAAATCATTAGGGATTTTCCTCCACTTCTTAAATATTCATCTTTATTGACCATAATTCACATGACATAAAATCCAATGGCTTAAAATATATAATTCAATGGTTTCAGTGTGTTCACAAAGCTGTGCAATAATTACCATATTCTAACTTCAATACATTATCATTAATCCGAAAAGAAACTCCTTGTTTAGCAGTCACTCCCCATCTCTGCACATCATCTCCCCTAGACAAACACTTCTCTACTTTTGCCTGCTCTGTACATCCCATAAATGGAATCACTCAGTTCGTGACTCTTGGGACTGGTGCCTTTCACTTTAGAATAAGTGAAAGTTTATCCATGTCACAGCACAGATCAGCACCTCCTTCCTTCTTACTGCTAACTATTGCCCTGCATACATCGCCCATGTTTTACTTACCCAGCATTGTTCGATGGACACTTGGGTTTCTTTCTACTTTTGGAAAAAAGACGCTGTTACACACATTCATGTACACATTTTTGTACACAATGTGTTTTTTTTTTCTTTTTGGTTTCCCTTCAGAATAAACCTAGAGGGATATTCCCAGTTTCCAACCCAGCATGCAAAGAACATTGAAGTTATCATTTGCACCCATACAGCAAGAAAAAAAAAACCAAACAAATTGGAAAATCAACATTTCTTCTTAAGTACATCAGAAAACTAAGGTAACAAGGCAAACCACTGTCCCCAAAATTGTAGGTACAAGCAGATATGGAGAATCACAACTTAGTGGAGTAGAAATCCATCGCTAATGTATCTGAGAACCAGTACCATCATAGGAAAAAAGCAGCTGTTTTGAAATATGCCCAGAGCATTCAGTTCTTCCGAGCAATGCTCACCCTCAAAAGAAACTTTTTCACCAAAGCCTAACCAGCTCGATTTTATCAGAGGTTAACCAACCTGGGGGAAGGAAAATACCCAAGGACAGCAACCTTCCATGAGGGGAAGGGAAGCATCCAACTGAGACCCCTGAAGCCATTTTCTCAGTAAACAGTGGAGAGAAAAGAGAGACTGAGAGCACTGGTGGAAGCCAAAACCCAGGAGCACAGGTGCACTAATGACTGAAACCTGGGCTGGAGTGGTGGCTCAGTGGTTGAGCACTTGCCTGGCAAGTACAAGGAGCCAGGTTCGAACCCCAGCACCATATACACAACTAACTCAGTGTTGGAGAAATAAAGGCCTAATGAAAAAAAAAAAAGAAAGAAAATGATTCTTTCTCTTTCTCTCTTTCTCTCTCTCTCACTCTCTCTCTCTTTAAAATCAAGAAAGAAAAAAGAAGTATCTAGGGATCCCCAAAGCCAACAAAGAGACAATAGCTGGAAATTTTAGCCTCTGATCTCTACAGACACAGCAAACAGTCAACACAGCCTAACTCAACTCAGTTCCTTTAACCCAGTACATCAAGTCTGGCTGTCAACAAAATTGATTAAACGTACTTTAAAACAAAAAACACAGTTTAAAGAAATAGAGTAAACATTAGAATGACTCGCATACTGCAGATAAGTTGAATTATCAGAACTTGAATTTAAAATTATAATTAATGTAGTAAAGACTCTGAAAAAGTGGACAACATTAAGAACAAAAGGGTAACGTAACCAGAGAGATGATAGCTCTAAGAAAAATCAAGAGGAAATGCTAGAAATACAAAACATAATAGTCTAAGACAGAATCAGTGAGTTTGAATGATGTTAATAGAAGCTGCTAAAATGCAGAAAGAAAAAAGCATAAAAAAACAGAACAAAAAAGTCAATAACTGTGAAATTACAAGAGGTTTAAAAATACAAAATAAGACTTGCAGATGGAAAAAAAAGAAACAGAATAAATCTTTGAAATATGAATGACTCTGAATTTTTCTGAATTAATAATAAATACCTAGAGTGAAATTGTTGAGTTATATAATGATTGTCTTTAACATTCTGAGGAACTGCAAACTATTTTCAAATGATTTCTAAAGTGACCATACCACCTTACATTTCCGCCAGGGATATATATAGGCTCTAATTTCTCCACACCCTCTCTGACTCTTGATAATTGCCTTTTTTGTTATAACTCTCTTAATGAGTAAGTAGAATCTGATTTGTACTTATATGACATATTTAACGGTGACTATCTTTTCATGTGATTTTTAGCCATTTGTATGAACCTCTTGATGAAATCTTACTCCAAATTCACTTGCTACTGGAATTTGGAGACAGAATCTTCAGGTAACTAGAAGTAGATAAGGCCATGAGGTTAGACGCCTCAATATGATTTAGAGGCTTTATAACATAAGAAAAACTGTTCTAGCATACTTGCTTTGTCTCACCTCGTGGTGCCCTCTGCCATGTCATGATGTAGCAGAAAGGTCGTCCCCAGGTGCTAGCACTACATAGCTCATGGAATTCCCAGCCTCCGGAACTGTGACTCAGATTAACTCTGGTCTTTCTGTATTAGTAGTTTGTGGTAAGCAAGTACAGCAACAGAAAGTGGACTAAAATCAACATAATCTCACAAAAACCACACTCCATGATAAGGATTATGTTACTCTTTTGTCCCTCTGTCTTTGTACATGTTCTACTGAAGGTTCCACCTCCAAATACCAGTAACATATGAATTTGGGATTAAGTTTCTAACACTTGAACTTTTTCTTTTAAGTTGACAATTGCTCTTAAATTTACTTTGTATTTTCAACACTTTCTGCCACATTTTTATTAGTGCATTATAGTTGTACATATGGATAGGATTGATATTAAATATTTGTACATACACACAATATAACAATATAACTTGATCAATACCACTTTCCAGCTCATCTCCACTCCCTCTCAAGCTCCCATCCCCTCTGTCCCTTTGACACTTCTTCAACTGATCTCCCTTTGATTTTCAGGATTTTCCTCTACTAATGTCCCTTCCCCTTCCTTTTTTCTCTCTCCAGCTTCCACATATGAAAAAATGTACGACCTTTGACCTTCTGAGTTTGACTTATTTCATTAATATGATGGTCTCTAGTTCCACCCTAGTTTGATGGTTGACTAAAACTCCCTTGTTACATATATACCACATTTTTTAATCCATTCATCCATTGACAAATACCTATGCTGGTTCCATGCTTTGGCTCCTGTGCATTGTGCTGCTACAAACATGAGTATGCAAACACACGAACTTTTGGTCAGCACATTCTAACCAGAACAATGAATTCTTTATGGTCAGCACCAGCAAGAGCTTAGAACATGCCAAGTGCTTAATTCATGTTTACTAAATGAATAAAGTAAAACTTTTGGAGGACTACTTGTAATACTGCATATTAAAATTATCTCTACCCTGAATTAAGCAATTACAACAATGCATCAATAACATATGAACTTTAACTTTAACTCTTTTTGGAAAACAAACACATAAACAAAATACCAGAACAATAAAGTTTCAATGAACCAGGTAAATAGAGTTATAAATTTTTAAATCTTTTGGAAAAATCAACCTGAAAGTCAAAACATACTTAAGAATTTGCAGTTAGGAATAAGTAAAGAATGGGAATAAGAAGAAAACTTAAACAAAACTTTTTTGGAGAGACAATCATTTAATAAGAACAAATTCCCTATACATTAGTAGGAACACACCATGATTCATACCAACAAACTGGGAAAATGTTTCCTGGGCAGTTATTAAAAATGAACTTCAGATTTTGATGATCAATGTTCATACAATGACTACAGAAAATCCATAGGGTGAAATCATGGGGCAAAAATGCTATTTGCTTATGATGAAAAGAGTAAAATCAAAAGATGGATAATCAATAATCATCTTGGTGTTCTTTGTAGGAGTATATCAAGGGCATCAGGTCTGGTGAACTAAGTAGCTTTGATTCTCCAAAAACTAAAACCTGTGTCCCCAACTCCACTCCATTATGAAAAATATTTCTGAAAATCACTGCTTCACGCTTGCTAAACTGAATACTGCTATATGAAAAGAAAAGCTGTTTGGTAAAGTACAATAAGCAAGGAGAAAGGACATGATATTTTTCAAAAGGGGACTGTGAAACATGGGGTAATTCATCAAACTTCTGTACCTCAGTGCTCTCACCCAAGTAACGAGACTCAATAGGAGGACATCTAATATATATAAGATTTTTCAGAATTTCCTAACTTGTAAATAAAATGACTTTCCACTTAAAGATCTACCCTATATCACAACCTAAAACTTTACTAAAAAAATCACTATTGAAATTAATATATAAAATTATAGATTGTAAAAAAAATCATAATTTTATGTAGAATCACATTGCATTGAATTTGTTAATTCAAGAAATTTTTACAAGTAAATATTAGGCACAATATTAGACTGTAGACATAAAATGATAAACAATATAATTTAATTCATTAATTAAATTGTAAAGAAATGAGAGAGATAGAATGATAGAAAAATTCTGAATCATGAGAGAAGTGCTATGATCTTAATTAATCTAGGGAATTTGGAAGCACAAAAAAAATCACTTGGTTTTCAGGAATTTAGAAAAATATTTCAAGATTTATAATATGTTTTACTTTTAATTTATTCATTTTACTTCATTTATTGAATAATTACTGTTAGTATGAAACTGTACCATATACCATAGAGAGATTTCTCAATGCAAACAAATAACCCCTGACTTCAAGGTTATTATAGTTTTGATATAAAGGGAAAATAATTGAGGTACCAGATAATAAGTACAAAGTTATAGAAGAAGAGTATGCATTCATGCATAAGAACTACTTTGTGTAAGAACTTTAAATTTTTTTAACATTTTAAAGAAAGTTGAACTGTTCTCCAACCAAAAATCCAGGACATCCTCAAGGAGATTATGGCATATCATTTGAAAGGGAAGCATTCCAGAAAGAAGAGATCAACTAAGCTAAAGTGTCTAGAGCTAGGGTGAGTGCCACAACATCACTCATCAAGTCCTGCAGTAAGGAGCAGGACTACTTAGCTTCCACAGATGGGAAGTTTAAGGGTGTGTCTTTCAGGATCTAACATCTGTTGTCAGATCCTGCATAGCACCCATCAAGGGTTCTGTTACTGTCTTCCATTATCTCTGCTCCTTTATTAGTGCTGATATAATTTTTTTCTGCTACTGGCAGAAATGTGTCACGTCTTTGATGATGCAGATAGAAGCAAAGCATCTATTTCTCCCTCTTTCTTTCTGTGTGTGTGTGTGTGTGTGTGTGTGTGTGTGTGTGATTAATATACCAGTTACATAAAGAATTCTACCCTTTCATTGTTTGTTATGTGGACACCAAGCACTGTGGGTGTACAGTGGGTTGTGATGCTGATGCTTGGCCAGGCCTGGATCTATACCTTTGTGGACAGGAAGAAGGAAAGATAGCTTTCTCAACATAGGAGAGGGATTCTGGTTACACAAAATGATATATATTATAGTTATTGCCCTGAATGAGTAGAGACAAAAATCTGCAAAAATCCTTAGAGTATTTTCACCCATTAAATGTAAAAATGTATAATATCATGTCAATGCTTGATAAACATTTGCTGAATTGAAAAGAAACAAATTAATAACTCCCCTAAATGTTCAACATTCAATAACATTTCATACATAATCTTACAAAACAAAATGCATAGAAATTATATTCCAAAATAATAGCACTCATTCCATCAAAAAATACAAACAATTCAATAAGTAAAAGAAAAGTTTAAATTCTGTAAGTAGAATGTGATATGAATATTGTGAAAAATGATGAACAATAAAAGAGAATCAATGGAGCTTTTAAATGAGGACTTTTGAAAATGCTTAGGATTCACAGATTTTTAAAATGGTTTTCCAAATAAAAGTCAACTCATATTTTTAATATAATAATATCTACCAAGGAAAGCAAAATCTTTTCATTATAATTTGTCTATAATTCATTGCAGAGTGCTTGTCAGGCAACCAAAGTTACCCAAAGGTAGAAAAGAGCAATCTTCCAAAAAATCAAAACAGGCATCCCTTGCGCTCATGTTCTTGGTTCACTCTGAATTTCCTTTCTTTATGTTAGTATTGCTTTTAGAAAATGGATTCCCAGAGTACTTAGGAAAATAGAGAACTCTCCCTTTGTTTTGTTTTTCTTTTTATTAAAATTTTATTGAGGAGTTGAGTAGTTGTACAAGCAAGTTGTACAAGCATACATGCATATGTAGTAACAACATGATAAGCCCCTGATCCTAATCCAGAATCACCCCATCACCCAAACCAGTCTCAGTCTCTTGTCTCTTTTCTACATTTCCCCCATCACAGATATAATTGTATCTATGCACAATATATATATTTGTGCATCTTCCAGAATTAAAGTATTACATATAAATATTATTTGGCTTCTCAGGGGATAGAGAGAGTAACCCGAATTATTAATTCCCCCACCAGTTCCCTCCTTGTCATCCCTCTCTCCTCTTCCTCCCCCGCACACCCAAAAACATATCTATGGTTCCCTTAGTTAATATGTGGCTTCAACTTTGGTGAGTCTAGTACATGAACTTGGTCATGCACCCAAGCCCAGGTTTTGCTCTAGCCTTCATAAATGAGGGAAAACATTTGACCCTTGAGTCTCTGAGTATGACTAATTTCACTCAGCATAATTTATTCCATTGTCATCCATTTATCTACAAATGCTACACAATTGTTTCTAATAGTTAAGTAGAACTACACACACACACACACACACACATACACACACACAAACACAATGGAGATATATATCACAGCTTTTGCATCCATTCATCCAGTGACAGGCATCAAGGTTGATTCCATAATTTGGCTATTGTAAATTGAGCTGGTACCAACATGTAATTTGCTATATCACTGATTCTGGGAAATCTTAATGTAGTTTTGATTTGCATTTCTCTGATTACTAGTGATTTAGAACACCTTCTCATGGATTCATTGGCTTGCACAATTTCCTCTGTTGAGAAACTTCTTTTTAGCTCACTGGCCCATTTATTGATTCTATTGTTTAGTTTTGGAATTAAGTTTTTTGAGTTCTTTGTAAATTTTAGATATTCGTCCCCTATCATAGGAATCACAGGCCATGATTATCTCCTATTCTGTGGGTTCTCTCTTGACAGTTTTGACCAATTCCTTGGCTGAGCCAAAACTTTTTAATTTAATAGCAACCTACTTATTGATTCTTGACTTTAATTCTTTCGCTTTGGGAGTCTTATTGAGAAAGTCGTTGCCTGTTCCCATATGCTGAATGTTGCTCCTAATTTTTGCTCTAGCAGTTGTATGGTAGCTGGTTTCATTCCTCCTGCCTTGATTCATTTCAATTTGATTTTTGTGCAAAGTGAGAGATAAGAATCTAATTTCAACTTTCCACTTGTGGCTGTCTAGTTTATCCAGCACTATTTGTTGAATAGACTGTATATCCTTTATGTTATATTTTGACCCCCCCCATGTCAAATATCAGATGTTTTAAAGCTTTGTGGATTTGTCTGAGAGTCTTCTATTCTATTCCATTGGCCTTCATGCCTAGTTTGATTCCAGTACCATGCTATTTTTATTACTACAACTCTATATCATAGTTTTAAATCTGGTACTGAAAAACCTCCTGTTTCATCTTTTGTGCTTAATAAAGTTTTGGCTATTCTGTGCTTCTTATTATTCCAAATGCATTTGAGAATCCTTTTTCTATATATGTAAAGATTGACATTGGTATCTTGATGTGATTGCATTGAATGTGTATACCACTTTTGGCAGAATACCTATATTAATTATATTACTTTTGCCTAACCAAGAACATGGAACATCTTGCCATCTTTTCAGGTCTTGTTTAATTTCTTTTCTCAAATTTCAATAATTTTAATTATAGAGGTCATTTATGTCCTTTGTTAGATTAATTCCCAAGTATTTTATTTTATTAATTTTGAGAATATTGTGAATGGGACTGATTTCCTAATATCTTATTTTGCTCTATTGTTGTTAGTGTATAGGAAAGCTAACATGGGTACTGATCTTGTAAACTGTCTCTGCTAAATCTGTTTATAAGTTCAAGCAATTTTCTGGTAGAGTTTTTGGATCTTCCAGATATAGGATCAAGTCATCAGCAAAAAGGGATAGTTTACTTCCTCTCTTTCTATTCTTATCCTTTTAATTTCCTTCTCTTGTCTAATTGCTCTGGCTAGAGTCTCATGGACTATAAAACAAAAGTGGAGAGAGCAGACAACCTGGTCTTGTTCCCAAGTTTAGTGGAAATGCTTTCAGCTTTTCTCAATTTTATATTTTACTAGCTGTGGGTTTGTCATATATGTCCTTTACATAGTTAAGATACATTCTTTTGATCTTTACCTTCTCCAGAGTTTTGATCATAAAGGGGTGCTGGATTTTATTGAAGGACTTTTCTGTGTCAATTGACATGACCATATGGTTTTTGTCATTAATTCTGTTTAAGTAATGAATCACATTTATTGATTTGTATATGTGGAACCAATCTTGCAACCCTGGAATGAAGCCCACTTTATTGTGATATATTATCTTCTTAATGTTTTTGAATGCAGTTTGCTAGAACTTTATTAAGGATTTTTATGTCCATGTTCATCAGGGATATTGGTCTGTAGTTTTCTTTTTATGATGTGTCTTTGTTGGGTTTTGGTATCAGAGTTATGGTGCCTCATAAAAAGTGGGAGAGCTCCCTCCTTTTCAATTTCTTGGAATAGCTTAATAAGGAGAGGTGTTAGCTCCTCCTCGTAGGTGTGGTAAAATTCAGCAAGTAATCCATCAGGTCCTGGACTTTTCTGGCGGGGACCATTCCCACCATGCTGATTGACAAGGTCCAGGCATGGGGAAGGGCTTGGCAAGGCCACCATTCCAGGAAATTTTCACTGTTATCTCTCCTAGGAATTGGATGTTTTCTTATAACGATCACACTTATAACTATGCATTTGCAGATCCAATTTCCAGAAAAATTTGTTATTGATGATAAAGATTGTTGTAAAAGTAATAATACTTCATTAGGTCTGCAGAATCTGAGGGAGGATGAGAAATGCCTTTAAAAAATGTATTAATACCACAGTAAAAAAGCCCAGATAACCAGAAATCCAATTTTGAAAAGTTCTCAAGAAAGTTACATTTACAGGAATTACTCTCACCCATGTTGATTACATCTAGACCTGTTAATGTTTTACCAGTTAAACAATCAAAGACATAATAGGAGATTTACTCTTCCCGCAGTACAGGGACCACCGTATGAAACCTGTAATATTGAAGGACATTTGTGGTATCCATCTAGAGGAACCCAAATAAATAATTATTAAGACCCTCCACCCACAAACCCACGATTGCTTTTTATAGGAATATACAATGAAAATGGAGAATGCTAATATTAATGGCAAATGGACTAATGTCCAGTACCTGTCCTTTCTTCATAGACTTGTACGTCAGGGGCTACATTGGTGATGTGGGACAAAGGAACAAAGAAACAGCATACGTAAACAGTTACACATAATATTATCTAAAAATCAAGTGTCCACACTGCATACTGTATGAGTGATTAAGGAACATATTTTTCTACTTCTCATTTTGCCTTTGTTTTTAAATACTTTGTTTCTACTTCTTAGAACTTAGTTAGAACACATAACTATTTTTGTAAGGCTACTATTAGGCGACAACAACATAAATTTTTAGAACTGTAGTACAATGCTAATTGCTTGCTTGGAAAAGGGCACTAAAGTTGGACAATACTGTACTACCAAAAGCAAGAAAATTTCCTAGTAAAATGCTTGTGCAAAAACTTCTGAGTAAATATAGAAAGCTAACCTTAATGTACTCTTTAAGTGTAACACAGGTAGAGGGTGTAATATCTCAAAAAAAAAAGAAAAAAAGACATTTACGGAAAAAGAAAAAAAAACATTGTGGTTAAGGTTTCAAGGAAGTATGTTGTATTGATGGCTAATGACAGGGATTACCAAGAAATTTAAAAAAGAAGTCAAATGTAACGAAACAGTTAATGAAAGTATTGTTTTGCTACCTGAATAAAAATACATCACAATGAAGAACAGATGGCATTTTGCTCAAGCAGGGAAATGTGTCTGTTTGCTATTTGTCCCAGAGGTTTGAGATGTTCCTCCTCGCAGACTCCACTCACTCTTCCAGGACCCGAGAGTTCTGCTGGGGCTGGCTCCAGGCACTTTTCTTCTTTGGAAGGCTTTTAATTGGTATATAGATTTCAGCTCTTATTATTGGGCTGTTTGGGATATCGATACCATCCTTTATCAATTTGGAAATGTTATATGTGTCTAGAAATTTGTCTATGACTTCCAGATTATCCTAAGGGCATATAGTTTATCTTTTTTCTTATTTATTTATTTATTTATTTTAAAGGCATATCATTTTTCTAAATAGGTTTTTAAAATATTTTGAATTTCTTTGGGTTCAGTAGCAATCGCTCCCTTTTCATTAGGGATTTTATTGATTTGCTTCATTTCCTTCCTTTTTTTAGTGAAATTGGCATAGCTCAGTCAATATAATTTAGATTTTGGAAGAACCAGCTCTTGAGTAAATTGATTTTTTGTTCTTTTGGGTGTTTTAATTCATTGATTTCAGCTCTGATCATGATTATTTCTTGCCTTCCACTGGTTTTAGAATTTGATTGTTCTAAGACATGGCTGTCTGCTCTCACCACTTTTCTTCAATATTATTCTTGAGACTCTAGTAGGAGCAATAAGGCAAGAGAAAGAAATCAAAGGTATAATAATAGGAAGAGAGGAGGTCAAACTCTCCCTTTTTGCTGATGATATGATCCTGTATCTGGAAAATCCAAAAAACTCTACCAGTAAACTGCTTGAACTTGTAAACAGATTTAACAAAGTGGCAGGTTACAAGATCAACACCCAGAAATTGATAGCTTTCCTAACACTTACAATAATAGGGCAGAAGAAGAAATTAGGAAATCAGTCCCATTCTCAATGTCATTGAAAAGAATAAAATACTTGGGAATTAACATTACAAGGGAAATCAAAGATCTCTACAACAAAAATTATCAGACATTGAAAAATGAAGTCCAAGATGATTTAAGAAGATGGAAAGATGCTCCATGCTCTTGGTTAGGCATAATTAATATAATAAAAATTGCTATTCTGCCAAAATCTCTGTACAGAAACAATGCAATCCCCATCAAGTTACCAATGTCATTCTTTACAGAAAAAGCAATTCTCAGATTCATTTGGAACAATAAGAAACCCCAAATAGCCAAAACATTACTAAGGAAGAAAGACAAAACAGTCGGTTTTCCTATACCAGATCTAAAACTATACTATACAGCTGAAGTAACAAAGAGAGCATGGTACTGGTATCGAGATAGGAATGAAGACCACTGGAATAGAATAGAAGACCTTGAAACAAACCTACAAATCTTTAAACATCTGATTGTTTACAAAGGGAGACAAAATATTACATGGAGGAAAGACAGCTTATTCAACAAGTGGTGCTGGACAAACTGGACAGCCACTTGCAGAAAGTTGAAATTAGACCCTTGTCTTTCACCTTCCATGAGAATAAAATGAAAATGGATCAAGGAGCTAGGAATTAAACCAACTACCTTGCAACTGATGGAAGACAAATTAGGTCCAACACTTCAGCATTTGGAAGTAAGCAAATGTTTTCTCAACATGTTGCTTAAAGTGAAGGAAGTAAAGTAAAAAATCAGTGAGTCGGATATCATAAAGCTAAAAAGCTTTTGCACTGCCAAGGAAATAATCAAAATTGTCAATAGGTTTCCTACAGAATGGGAGGGAATCATGGCCTATGATTCTTCTGACAGGGGTTTCATATCCAGAATCTACAAAATCCTCAAAAATCTCAATTTCAAAAGCACAAACAATCCAATCAATAAATGGGCCAAAGAGCTAAATAGAAACTTCTCAACAGAGGACATTGATCAAGCCAATGAATACATGAGAAAGTGCTCTAAATCACTAGTAACCAGAGAAATGCAAATGAAAACTACTTTAAGATTTCACCTCACACCAGTCAGATTGGCAAAAATGAAGAAAATAAATAATAATAGAACCTGGAGGGGTTGTGGAGATATAGTTACACTAGCACACTGCTGGTGGAACTGCAGACTGGTACAGCCCCTCTGGAAAGCAATGTGGAGAATTCTCAAAAAATTAGAGATGAACCCACCATATGATCCAGCTATTCCTCTACTGGGTATTTTTCCAGGGGATTTAGAATCAGCACATTACAGCGACACAGCAAAATCTGTGTTCATACCAGCTTAATTTACAATAGCTAAATTATGGAAACAACCCAGATGCCCCTCACTGGATAAATGGATCCAAAAACTGTGATATATATATATATATATATCACGGAGTTCTACTCAGCAATTAGAAACAATGATATTGCAGCCTTTGAAAGTAAATGGGTGGTATCTTTCTTCTTGCACAAGAATCAAATCAAAATGGATCAAAGAGCTTGGTATCAAACCAGCTACACTGCAACTGATAGAAGAAAAAATTGGTCCAACACTTCAACATTTAGGAGTAGGCAAAGACTTTCTCAACAGGTCTCCGAAAGCGAAGGAAATAAAGTCAAAAATCAGTGAATGGGATTTCATAAAGCTAAAAAGCTTTTGTACTGCCAAGGAAACAATCAAAAGAATCAAGAGGTTTCCTACAA
>PVKS010045685.1:0-13671 GCA_004027875.1 Aplodontia rufa
AAAAAAAAAAAAAAAAAAAAAAATCACATGGTTGTGAGTAAAATGTATGCTGCTAGTTGTGCCTCAGTATAAAGGACTGTGTATTAAGCACACTTCTGGATTCGACTTGAGGAATTAAATCGGAGTTGTTCATATAGAAAAGTTTCTAAGACAAGGCTAGAAAATATGCATTTTAAAAGAGTATAGTTTATAGGCATGAAAAACAGATATTTAATATTCTAAAACTTTTTTTTTCAGGGAAATGTTTTAAAATCTTTCTGAGAAGACTAAGATGTATATTTCCCTGCCTTTTATTAGCATTGTCTCGGAACCAGCCTTGCCAGTGAGCGGGACTCTTAGAGAAGCAGCTGTCCCTCAGGGTACTGTGGAGGTCTAGGCCACGCAAGGCTGGTGGTCCCTCGGGGAACACTGCAGGGCTCAGATGTGTGAGGGGACCATGTAGCTTGCAGTCTTGGTCCCTCCAGAGCAGGGCCTTCCACGGTGGGCAGCAGGGAGCTGCCAGGTTGTTCTTGCACCAGCCTTGCCCTCAGTCATGACCCGAATCCCCAGCTGCCCTGACCCCTGCTAGCAGACTGCCTCTGCGTTTGTACACACCCAGCTGTCAGCCAGTCCCCTGCAGGACCCCGCGAGCCCAGAATGAGTGCTCCCTGACAGTGCCCTGTGTGCTGTCTTTGTGTTGTGTCTGCAGGTGTCCAGCTGACGCCTACTGGCCAGGCCCACACACTAGTGGGAGAGGCCAAGAATGAGAAGGGGGCAGGGAGGGATGTGGAAAAATCCCGAGTACCACATAGGTGAGGGCAGACAGCTTGGAGATCTGGCTTTCTGTGTCATCAGTAGAAGAAGGCGCTTCAGCTCTGGACCAGGGAAACTGGGTGTGGTGCCACCTGGGGTGTGGTAGGAACCATGATGTGGAGTGGGCATTTGGGGAAGTGCTGACAGTTTCCCTTATTTATTTGGATTTTTTTTTTTTTTTAAAGAAAGAAGGGACAGTGAGAGAGAGACAGAATCAATTTTTATTAGTTTTTCACATGCTTTTGTTGCCCTGAGACTTCGTTGTGTCCGAGGTGCTGGGGTTTGAACTCATGTACTTGCGCATACCAGGCAAGCGCCATAACCACTGAGCCACCGCTCCTGCCCAATATTTGGATCTTTTAATGCTCCTTAATACAAATGAATGCGTGGGGTATTCCTGATGTCACCATAATGTGAAAGTGTAAAAGAGGGTCCCTGACTTAACCCCTGATGGACTTACGGCATTTTACTTTAAGATGGTGTGAAAGCTCCACACGTTCAGTAGAAACCCTACCTTGAAGTTTGAATTTTAAACTTTTCTGAGGCTGGCACTAAGGGTCCAGTCCTGTCTCCCAATGCTGGTCAGCAGCAGTGACCTCGGCTCCCCTTCAGCTGCTGCCACCAGGGGAGACAACTGACACTCTACAGGGTGCTGTGTTGCTAAGCTGGGAGACTTGGTACCCCAGGGGTACTAATGCATTCCTTTTAGAACGTTTTTAACTTCCAAAGGGTTAATCAGGTCATAGCTTCTTGTAAGTCAAGGAGCATCTGTGTTTAAAAGAGGAAAAATTTCTCTTCCTCATTTGTAATTCTCGACAAACTGTTTGGCTAATTAAAACCATAAAGTGATATGGGATCTTTGAAGATGGTAAAATAATAAATAAGGGTCTTGAGTCTTAAGCCCCCCATTGCTCTGGTAATGGGTTTGCAGTAGAACTGCTGCTATAACGTGCTGTTGGTTTCATCTATAGCATGAACATTATGTTGTTTTCCATCTCACTGTGTATGCTCTGTACTATAGAGTGGTGTTTTCACCTGATAACGTGTTGGTGATTTATTCTGCTGAGGTTTCTGTCCGCAGAAGGAAAGAAGAGAAGCCACTCACCTCTGGCACATCTGAGCATAGTGAGCCACAGGTGGTTATGTCCGTTGTTCACCTGCCAACCCCCTTCTCCCTGTCTCTTCTCCAGTCAGTGACAGTCTTCCTCTTCCCGAGGTGCATTTCGTCCTCCCTGGGCCTCCTTAGGCTGACCTCTCAGACCCACGGCCAGCATATTGGTTCAATGCATTCCTTCAGGTTGTTTGTCCTGGCCCTGGTGCCTCTTTCTCTATATCCTCCCGTTCGGATGTCACCCTTGACTTCAGTGGTCTAAAATACCATCCCATTTGGAACTCAGTTTTCTTTCTCTTCTTTGCTCTGACCCCTCTGTCTTTCTTAGGTTGATATCTAGATGAAGTGCATGTGAGTTAGCTTTCTGTCACTGTAACGAAATACTCGAGGCACTTAACTTACAAGGAAAGGAGGTTTATTTTGACTCAGTATTTTGGAGGTGATAGCAGCCACATTGCTTCGGGCCTCTGGTGAGGCCCCACATCATAGTGGGGGCACATGCGGGGGCACTCAGCTCACCAGCCAAGAAGCAGAAGTGGAAGAAGAGGCCAGGATCCCACAGTTTCCTTGGAGAGCGCGTCCCCGGGGACCTGCGTTTCCCCACGAGGCTCTTCCTCCTCCCACCACCCTGGAGCACCACTCTGAGACCAAGCCTTTAACACACGGATCTCAGAGGGACCTTCCACATCCAAACTCCAGCAAAGGGAAAAGCTAGGCTTGGTTTTCATGTCTGGTTTTCTTCCTCGTTCAGCCCATCCTGTATTGATTGCAACATTCCCGCATCTCTTTTGAAAATTTTCATGTGTTGGCAATGTTTGTTGGTATTGAGGAAGATGCTGTGCCCTAGGCTGGGGACCTTTGCAGCCTCCTGGGTGGAATTTGTAGAGGTAAATGTTCCTAGACTATCATCTCTGGAAGACCCAGATTTCATTTGTGTCTTTTATATTTTCAAACTTACTTTCAGGTTAATTTTCCCCCAACTAATTTCAAAGAAGACAAGACACTCAGAAAACAGGATGGTAAAAAGCTAGCTTAAATTTGCTCTACCTGGTTGAGCAGTCTGATTTTCATCTCTGCTGGTTTGAGATATCTATCATCTGAAAGAATTTTCAAAAGCTTGCATGTAAACTATTTTCATTTGAAAAAATAAACCTCTGAATTATTTGTTCATCCTGAGATTTTCTCTGAATAAACCTTGTGGACTTTTGATAGTTTCTGTGCTTAATATGAAGTATCACTTTAAAATGTCATAGGTCAAATTGAGTGTGGTGACACACACCTATGCTCTCAGCTACTCAGGAGGCTAAGGCAGGAGGATTGCAAGTTGGGAGGCCAGCCTCAGCAACTTTGGGAGACCGTGCCTGAAAACAAAAACTAAAAAGGGGCTAGGAGTGTAGTTCAGTGGTACAGCACTTCCCTAGCATGTGCAGGGTGCTAGTGGAAGAAAGAAAGAGAGAAAGGGAAGCAGAGAAATGAAGAAGGGAAGGAAGGAAGGAAGGAAGGAAAGAAAATCTGATAGATCATTGTCAATATTCAGCGCTGGGAAACTGTAGGGAAGTCACTTACATGCATTGGCACACAGTACAGAGTGGGTTGTGTGACTTGGGCTCACTTTCATACAGCAGGCAGTTAGAGCTGTCCTGCTAGTCTATACCTGTGTGCTCACCCTGAAGTTCTGGAAGTAGGTGAAGATAACTAGATCAGAACTGAGTGGTGGATGGATACCTTCCAGGAGCACTTGCACAGGTCTTCATTTCAAATCCACAAACCACCCCTGTCCAAGAAGGGCTGGAGCCCAGGAGGGAGGTTCTCGGTTCTCTTAGTGCTGTGCTGTTTTCAGTGATGGTGCGGTAGGCCAGTGGGTTTTTTTTTTTTTTTTGAGAGAAGGACAGTGAGTGAGAGAGAGAATCAATTTTTATGTTTTTATTGAGTTTTTCACGTGGCTTTCGTTGTTCTGACACTTAGTTGTGTACGTGGGTGCTGGGGTTTGAACCTGTGTACTCACGCGTGCCAGGCAAGCGCCATAACCACCGAGCCACCGCTCCAGCCCAGGCCAGTGGTTTTAAAGAAGCAGCTTTCATTGGAAAGGATAAAAATCTTGTTAGACTTATTAAATTCAAAACAAGTTAAATACAGTAGTCCCCACATCAAATGTGTGGATGCTCGCAGTGCAGTACTCTCGTGGAACCTGTCCCCATCCTCCCGTATGCTTCACCTCATCCCTAGATGACTTGTGATTCCTAATATAATGTGAATGGTACGTAAATAGTTGTACCATCTTGTGTAGGGACTAAAATAAGAGAATAACTGCACGCCAAGCACAGACTCACTTTTTCTTTCGCAGTTGGTTGAATCTTTGCATGCACGGAAATGGAGAGCCAGCTGTGGTTAGTGGCTGCATGAGCCCTACTTTTAAAAGAAGTTAAAAACATTGAAGACCCTGGATGCCTTTTAAATAGGATGGGAGCCACTGACTCAGATGAACATGGGGTGACTATCAAGGAAGCCTCAGCCTAGGGGACTCTGGGAAGTGGTGTGCTGCACAAAACCTTCCTGACCATATTTTCTGAGAGTTCAAAGTTCTCCTGAGTAGCACAGGTGGGCAGAGGTGGTTTAATCTCATCTACTCTTGGAATGACTTCTTTTCTCCATGGAAATCTTGAAGATAACATTTTTGATTCACAGTGGTTCAAAGGTTGGATTTTTAAAAACGTTAAATTACTGTCCCAAGTTTCCATTTTGAATTTAAAATTTTAATGAAAATTATTTGATTTGTGGGGCTGGAGCAGTGGCTGGTGGTTGTGTCATGCGCGAGGATGTGGGTTTAAACCCCAGCACCAAGTGTCAGAGCAACAAAAGCCACATGAAAAACTGAATAAAGTTGATTTTCTCTCTCTCTCTCATCGTCCTCCTCTCTCTTTAAGGAAAAAAAACTTAAAAAAAATTATTTGATTTCTGTGTGAAATTACGAAAGGAATTTTTGCTTGTTGGAATGTGTGGTTGGCAGAGTAATGCCCCCCCCCCCCAAAAAAAAGATGTCCCTGTCTTGTAATTCTTGGAACCTGTTAAATGACATGGCAAAGGGAAATTGAGGTTATGGGTAGAATTAAGATGGCAAATCAGTTGACCTCCAGGAGGGATCGTATCCTGGATAACCGAGTAGGGGAGGGTCCCTGTCAGCGGAAGAGGGAGGCAATAGGGTGGAGTTAGGAGATGTGGCTGTGGAAGGATGCTCAGAGAACTCACACTGCTGGCTTTGGAGATGAAGGGGCAGGGGCTGTGAGCTGAGGAATGTGGATAGAGGGCTTCCAGAAGCTGAGAAATGAGACTATGGATTCAATCCTGCAGTCTCCACAGTGAGACTTCTAACATGTGGATCTGTAACGTAACAATTTGTGTTGTCTGAAGCTGCTTAAATTGGTAGCAATTTATTATGAGAGCTACAGAAACTAGTGCAGAGGGGGCTGGGGATGTAGCTCAGTGGTGAGAGTGCTTGCCTAGCATGTGTAAGGTCCTGGATTGTTCCATCTCCAGCAGAGGGGGTTAGGAGGAGAGAGAGAGAAAGAAAGAAAGAATGAACTAATGCAGAACTGAAACAATATAAACTTCTATAAATAAAAAGCCAATCCTATCCCACTCCCCATCCCCATGGTGCCACTAGGAACCCAGGCTCCTCCTCTTTTCTTCTTACTATCTTTAGCATAGTGGCCTTGCCCAGTGCTTTTTGTTCAGGGTTACTGCAGGGCCATTCTCTCTTCAAGTAACATGTCTGTCTTCTAAGCAGCAAGAACTGGAATCAGAAAAGGGTAGCCAGTCTTCACAAAACCCCCTGGCAGAACTTTATACGAACTTGGTCATCCAGAATTGAGCAATATGACCACATGTTAGTGATGCTAGTCGGGGAAAGGAGTTTTAGTTGATATCTTAGTCTGTTTGGGCTGCTATAATAAAGTACTGTAGACTAAGTAGCTTTAAAACAACAGAAATGTATGTCTCACAGGTTTGCAGGCTGGGAAGCCTAAGATCCAGGTGCCTGCAGATTCAGGGTCCAGTGAGGGTCTGTTTCCTCATAGATGGTGCCTACTTGGTGTGTCCTCATTTGGTGGAAGGGGTCAACTAGCTTCCTTGGGCCTCATTATATTGTTTGAGATATAGAAAAAACCAAAGTGCTTTTCCTACTCTCTCAATATAGAAAGCTTTAACTCTGATCACCAAAATACGCGTGGGATGTTTCTCTGCATACTGAACAGTTCTGCAGCAAGCGCCAACAGCATGTCGTACAGTTTGGTGCACCTATGGCTTTGATGATGGAGGGAGGTGGCTGCCTAGAGGTAGCATCAGATCCTGCAGGTTGAGGGCTCTGTCCCCAAACTGCGAATGGCATTTCTCAGGTGTGACCTGTACTTCAACTTGCTCACTTGAAATTTGGGTCCCTACCTTCTTCTCCTTGAGTTTGATCAATTTGCCAGGAGAGCTCACAGAACTTGGGAAGATACTTCTTTTATTCTTATCCATTTATTATAAAAGATGTGATGGAGGATACAGATGAACAGCCAGATGGAAGAGATCACAGGGTGGGGCATGTGGGAACGGGTGCAGAGTGGCCATGCTCTCTCCAGGAACCTCCACAGGTCCAGATGACTGGAAGCCCTCTGAGTCCTGTCCTTTTGGGGTTTCATGGGGGTTTCATTACTTATTGAGTCAGTCACTGGCTATTGGTGATCCAATCAACCTTCAGCTCCTTTCTCCTCCCTGGAGGTTGTGAGTGGGACCATAATTTCCAGCCCTCCAATTGCATGGTTGTTGGTTCTCAGGATTTTGTTCTTCTACCTTGAGACTACCGTGGAGCCCTGGCTGCCAGTCATTTATTAAAATACTAAAAGACACCTACCTTTCTGATGTTTCAGGAACTGTATGCCAGGAAACAGGGAAAATAAAAACATATATTTCTTACTGTAAATCACAATATCATAACACTAATCCCATTCATGAGGTCTCTGCCCTTGTGATTTAATCACTTCCCATAGGCTCCCCTCTCTGACTTCAGTCACCTAGGGGCTGGGGTTTCAATGCATTAATTTGAAGAGGAGGTAGGTTCACAAATAGCAGCTGGGCAGATTGCCATCCCAGCAAATCTGTTCTCTGAAGAAGGAAGGTGTCAACTTTGACCTGCAGCTCTGTCTTTTCTAGACTTTGCCCACAGTCTGATACACCCACACTAAGACCTCAGTGGCACCTATATTTCCTCCCTTTCCTGAATCCAGGGCTCAGTGGGTGACCTGGCAGTTTCCTCCCCACTGGTCTTCACCAGAGGGTTTTCCGGGATCACGAGCTCGTCACCTGTTCATCCAGCCCCCGTGGGGTAAGGTGACATGACACTGGTCCTCCACCATGGACTGTGATCCCCATGCTGTTTCAGTGTAATGGTTGCTTCCTGTCTGTTCCAATGGGGGGATGTTAGCTAATCCTGCCCCTTGATTATATCCTGATTAGCTCATTCCTAAAGAGGGGACTCTTCCCTGGATTTCTGGTGTTCAGAAATTCCAAGGCATCTTTAGAGGGCAGCACAGGGAGAAGATCCTAGAGAGGGAACTTGTGAGAAGCGTGTCTTCCCCCAACTTTTGGAAGGTTCTGGAGTATTCCAATGACAACAGTTGCTGGGGGGGTGCCCTTCATTTTGGCTTTTAAGTGTGGACAGGGAGTCTAGGATGATGAGCAGCCGCTACTGACAGGTGACCCCAGGAATAGTGACAAATATAAAGGCCAGAGCCTGGAAACTTCTGCTCCACTATGGAGACGACTTGCTCGGCTGACCTGCAAGTATCTGAGAAACTAAACCCAAGCAGATGAGAACATGATTTTCTCTCCCTCTCAGAGACCCTGTCCTAGTTTGAAAAGGATGAGATGGAGCAGTTTGGTTACTGCCCCTAGCTTATATCCAGTGAGGATAGAGGCTACTTCCCTGACTATGTTATGAGGGGAGCAAGCACCTCAGGGGTCCCTCAGGGAAGCTTTACTCTTTACAAAGATCAGATGTGCGTTTTAAAATTGGGGAGAAAAAATACAGAAAGTGTGCAGTCTTCATCTTAAATGCTCTCTTATTCCTCCCTTGGTCCAGGAAACCCCAAGAGCCCTGTCACAGGGGACTGGCTTCCTAGGCTGGGGTTCCTGGGATCCTCCTTAATGCATGGTGCCAGCCCACTGGTGCCTGCCTCTTCAGCTGGGTGGACTCTGGAGGAATGAGAAGACAGCACTCACTGGTTCATGTGGGAATGTTCCCTGATGGAAGATATGGAGGAGAGGGGTCAGTGTTGGTTGACCTTGAGGGGCTGAGTGAGCAGGGAGCAGAGGAGAAATGCTCCAGCTCTGTGGGTAGGGAGGGAGGCCCGTGAGCACCAATATGGATCCTTCTGATGACTGGGACAAATTACAGAGAATTGATTCTCAGTAGAACACTTTGCTGGTGTTGATCCAGAGTACCCAGGCTTTGATATGAAAAATAAAATGTTTCTACGAGAAGAACCTTTCAGAATGGCTAGGGCTCCCTTTTAGACTCCATAGAGCTTCTGACCATTTTCGTGAGGGCCATATAAATGTCAAAGCCAAGAACCATGTGGCTGAGTTTCTTAAAGATGTAGAACATGGCCTTTCACAGTCAGATAGCAGCTTGTTGGGATCAGAAGTCTCAGGAAATGGTAGGCAGAGTATGCTGAGTACTTTGAACTGAAGGATATGGGAAGGCCTCAGAAGCAAAGATTCTTTCTGACCTTCTTCTGACCTCTATTTTCCTCCTCCCCTTTCTCCTCCAAGAGAGGCCATAGAAATCAGAATTCCTCTTCCTTAGGCAGGTCACAGAAACTAGACCCTCTCTGTCCCTAAGCCAGCCGTAAAACCTAGAAATATTACACTCATCTTCTCCCACCTCTCTGTGTAAGAAGAGCTGGCCGCAAAGAAATATTTTGACCTAACTTGTCTGAGTAGATCATAGGACCCTTACTCCAGAAGGGGTTTTGACCCAACCCCAAATGCAGGAACTCCCCTTCCCATTTCCCCCCAGTCCCTGGATACCACCGTTCTGCTGTCTGTCTGACCGTTCTAGGTACCTTGGGTAAGTGGAATCATGCAGCATCATTTTGTGACTGACTTATTTCTCTTAGCACCATGTCCTCAAGATTCATCCGTTTTATAGTCTATGTCAAAATTTCTGTTTTAAAGCTTAATCATATGTATACGCTACATTTTGTTTGTTCATCCATGCCTCTATGGATATTTGTGTTTTTTCTTTTTGTTAGCTATTATTTTAAGAGAAAGAGAGTGAGCATGAGAGAGAGAGAGTGTTATTTTTTCATCCGGTTTTTGTTTTTCCTCCACTTAAGTGTAAGTGCTGCTGGGGATTGACCCTGGGTCCTTGCACATGCCAGGCAAGTGCTGTACTACCGGCTCCCCTCTCCAGGCCTCCTGTTAGCTATTGTGAATAATGCTGTGTTGAAAACATTTGTACAACTATTTCAAGTCTCTGTTTGCACATCTTTTGGGTATATTCCCAGAGTGGAATTGCTGGGCCATATGGTGGTTCTGTTTCATGTTTTGAGAAACCTAAGTAGGATGGATATTTTGCTAATGGCTGGGGGAATTGATGGAAAGATGAGGTGGGAACATAGGTAGGGACAACCCTTAGCATGGGCCCTGGAGGAAGGGGTGGTGCTGGGATTCAGGAAGAGAAGAGACAGCAATCAATGATGTAGTTCTGAGACAGAGGATGGTAAGTGGGGAAGAGACATGGAGAGACCTTCATCATCCTAGGTCCTGCCTACCCGACATTGAGAGGCATGGCCGCAGGAATGGGTGAGTCGGGTATGACTGGGGAACAGGGACATGCAAAATGAAAACTGAGTTAAATTGGAAATTGCATATTTGTAGTGTCTGTCATTGATTGTCACAGGTTTTCAATTTTCTCCAGTAAGATGTGGAAACTTGGGAGCGGCCTTTTTCTACATGTTAATGCTGAAAATGAGTGATGGTTGTAATTTTATAAGTGCAATGTTAACTCAAGGTTATTGGAGAAATTTTATGATCAGTGCGTACCATTCTGTTACGTGCAGAACAAAAAATGTTTTTGCCACACATAGGAGTGTGAAAAATTGCATACATGTTAGCAAGCACCAGGTATTCCAACAAGACAAATAAATTAGGCCATTGCTATAATAATCATTTAATGTGGAGGGGGGAAGAGGGTAGTTGTTAAAAATCTCTTTTGAAGATCTGTAGTGTTCCATGATTCCACTTATAGAATTCAAAAGTAGGCAAAACTATTCTGTGGCTGCCCATGAAGGTGGGGATGAATTGCAAAGCCTAAAGAACTTCCTGGGGATGGAACTGTTCATGTCATAGTTGGGAATGTCAGATTCATGAGGGCATATATTTGTCAGAACTCATAAAATTATATTTTTATGGCATATGAATTTCATTGTATGTAAATTTTACACAAAAAAGTCATAACATAAAATAATTCTCTGGAGTTATGGTGTCTTCTCAGAGATACAGACACACCAACAGAAGACGTAGACTAATAGTGTTTAAGGGACATTATAACCACAGAAAATAAACTATCTGCAAAGTAAAAATTATCTGGGATCTACTAACATTAATCTCAGTAATAGGGCATGAAACAGGTACTTGGAAATTTCCAAGGTTATATAGGAAGATGGTGTTTTACGTATTCTTGTGTGTGTAGGTGTTAGTCAGTTTTCCATTGCTGTAACAAATGCCTGAGATAAATAAACATACAGAGACAAAATGTTTATTTTGGTTCACAGTTTGGGATGTTTTCACAATGATCAATTGGCCCCATTGCTTTAGGCCTGTTGCAGGGCAGTACATCATGGTGGGAGTGAGTGATAGAGGAAGCTGTTCTTTTCATGGCAATTAGGAAGCAAAGCGAGGAAGAGGAGGGCACTAGGTCCCCATATTCCCTTGAAGAACACCCCCCCAATAACCTAATTTCCTCCCACCAGGCCCTACATCCTAAAGGGTCCACCACCTCCTTTTAGTGCTACAGGCTGTTGAACAGGCCTCCAACGCTTGGGCCTCTAGGGGAGGGGACATTTCAGATCCAAGCTATAGCACTCATGTGTGATTATTTCACATGATGATAAAATGCATATTTGCATAGTATTTGCATGGTGTCCTGACTTAATTGTGCCCCCCCATTAGTGTGGTGAAGCACTAAGCATCAGTACCTCAGAATGTGACTGTACTTGGAAAGCGGGTCTTTAAAGCAGTAATTAAGTTAAAATAACATTATACGAGTAGGCCCTAATCCAATAGGACTGCTGTCCTTATAAGCAGAGGAGATTAGGACACTGACAAGCAGAGAGGAAAAATAATGTAAAGACAGAGCGAAGACAAATTGTCTATACGCTAAAGAGAGAGGACTGAGAAGGAAACAGCCCTGTAGACATCTTGAGCTCAGAAATGTCTGTTGTGTAATCTGCATACGTGGGCTTCTTTGTTTTGGCAGCCCTAGCAGACTGATGATTATGGCTTTTTCTTTTCTTTTTTTTAAAGAGGAGACAGAGAGAGAAAAAGAGAGAAGCAGTTTTTATTTAGTTTTTCATGTGACTTTCATTCCTTGGACACTTTGTTGTGTACGTGGTGCTGGGGTTTGAACTCCAGTACTTGCACATGACAGGCAAGCACCGTAGCCACCAAGTCACTGCTCCAGCCCTATGTATGGCTTTTAACATCATTGTCTCTTTGACCTAATTTCCTCCTGTCCTCTGAGGAGAATGGGGTGGATGATAACTGAACTTAGGGTCTACTGTGGGAAGAGGCAGACCCCACACGTTTTATTATTTTATGCTAACTCTCATTGAGCCTCTTAAGGAGTGGGGATGACTACTTTTGGATAACAGGGTGTATATAATAGACTGAAACAGGAAAGGATACAAACACGAAGGTTCAATAGTCCTAAGTGCAAACTCAACATGTTAGAGGTTCTGTTTCTGTTTTCAATTCTTACCTAGAGTTAGCTTTTAGTTTGTGAGTCTTGGGTGTTGTGGTGTCCAGGGTAGCCTCTGCTGGGCCATTGTGAGGTTTGTGATGGAGGAGTTACAGTGCACACACATTAGAGTTTGCCATTTGAAAGTGACAGATAACTTATGATTTAAAAGCTCTCCACGTCCTGCAAACTACTGAAGAACATAAAATGGAAAGTCCGAAAATCAACTTCATTTCCTGGATTTCAGTGTGAATTTTCAGATCCTTTGTTGTTACCTATACTAATATAGATAGAATATTTATAATGCTGTATTTATATGTTGATTTAAGAAAGAAATTGGGCTTAAAGTGTACAAAATGGTTCTGATTTAAATCCTTTTATTCATAAATACTCTTTTACCAATCCATGAATGGCTGGCCTTATTTTTTCTAACTTAACAAGGACTTATGAAGCCAGGCATAGTGGTGCACACCTGTAATCCCAGTGACTCAGGAGACTGAGGCAGGAGGATTACAAGTTTGAGGCTACCTTCAGCAAATTAGCAAGGACCTAAGCAACTTAGTTGAGACCCTGTCTGAAAAATTTTAAAAAGAAAGGACTTGGGATGTGGCTCAGTGGTTTAGTGTCCCTGGGTTCAATTAAAAAAAAAAAGTGAAGAAAAAGGAAAAAAAGGAAGAAAACCCTAGGACTTCTTTTTTTAATTATTAGTTTTTATTGGAAGTATATAGAGATACAATTGAGGGGGAACATTATCAAACCATCAGTAACCAGTGTATATATATTTTGTTATCAAAGGGTAATGCCAAAACATGGATGCCCAGCTTGAGTTTCACCTGTTGCAGTTTCCCCCAGAAGAATTTGTACGTTAAATGGGTATCTCGTGGAGGAATGACATCAGCTTCTGGGATAGTTCCCCCATATTCCCACTCTCCAGTCTCCTATGAATTCATTATACACCCTCCCCCCTCCCCATGCCTCCAAGTATCCTAGGGAGCCATCCCCCTATTACACTGAGAATCATATAATTTGAAATATTGTTAGGTTAGCCGTCTACCCTACTGCTTCCCCATACATTCTAGCTTCCACAGATGAGAGAAACCATTCGGCCCTTGAGTCTCTGAGATTGGGATACTTCACTTAGCATAATTCTTTCCATCTCCATCCATTTGGCTGCAAAAGCCATAATATCATCTTTTCTAATGGCCGAGTAGTATTCCATTGTATATATATACACCAAAGCTTTTGTATCCACTCGTTGAGTGAGGGGCATCTGGGTTGGTTCCATAGTCTAGCTATAATAAATTGAGCTGCTATAAACATTGAGGAAGCCACATCACTATAATACGCTGATTCTAACTCTTTTGGGAAAATACCCAGGAGTGGGATAGCTGGGTCGTAAGGTGGTTCCATCCTTAATTTTTTGAGGATCCTCCACACTGCTTTCCATAGTGGGCTGAACCAGTTTGCAGTCCCACCAGCAGTGTAACAGTGTTCCTCTTTTCCCACAGCCCCTCCAGCATCTGTCGTTGTTTGTATTCTTCATTTTTGCCACTCTAACAGGAGTGAGGCGGTATCTCATTGAAGTTTTGATTTGCATCTCCCTTATAGCTAATGATGTAGAGCATTTTCTCATATATTTATGGGCTTTCTGGACTTCCACTGGAGAGAAGTTCCTTTTGAGATCTTTAGCCCATTTATCGATTGGATTTTTTGCGAGTTTGGATTTTAGTTTCTTTAGTTCCCTGTATATTCTGGATATTAGCCCTCT
>PVKS010045686.1:0-13669 GCA_004027875.1 Aplodontia rufa
ATGGGGGACTCTAGCCTGAGGGGAACCTCTGACTTCCACAAGAAGTCCAATTAACTTGGGTCTTAAGTAAAGTGAAACATGGAACCATGGGGAACCGAAAGGGGGGAACCATGGTCTGACACCAATATTGGCTTGTTCTTTCATTACACTTTTGTTCTTAATTGTATGATGATGAACTCCTCCTGTTGTAAGACCATGTTTATTGAATAAAAATTTTTAAAAAAGAAAGTTCTCAAAGCACCAGGAGAAAGAACCAGTGAGAGAAGCCGGAAACAGTCCCAGACTTCAATATACCTACATACACACATATAAGAGATTGTGTATGCATCTGTCTGTTTGTATAAGAAACCATTCCACAATGTTAGTAGTGGATATTTTTGAGCAATAATATAGGAAACTTATTTTCTACTTTGCGTTTTTCTGTATTTTCCAAATTTCCTATAATGAACATGTATCTTTATGATCAGAAGGAAAAATAGAAATTTAAATACAAGTCTACATGTGCCATATACAATGTTTATATATTGGTCTAGACCCTGTTCCTAGCCCCTTGCCCTTCCTTGTCTATATCCCATCCATAGGAATGGAGAGCACAGAGGAAGAACTGGGATACAAAGGGCTCCCTCAATGACTTATAGGGAAGAGGAGGTGAGGGAAGTTTGCTTTGCTGCCACATTCAGAAATGACTGAAAAAAGTGAGAGCTAATGGTGGCCCCTTCAGGGGATGGTCTAGAATATATTATGCTCAAAGGTTGTGGGAACTGGCATTTTGGGTCAGAGGACTTAGTACTTACCATCCAGTGACAACCAGTCAAGCTGTGTACTAGGCAGAGACAGGAATCTGCGGGCTCGATACTCAAAGAGCACAGAAGCAGAAAGGGGCCCCTCCCGCCCTGACACCTGTAAAGACACCAGCCCCACCTCGTGGGCTGGGGGGAACAAGGGTCAGCGAAAAGGCCTCTTTCCGTAGTTCCTCTGGCCACTTGTGTTGGAGCCATTGACCATCATTCCATATCTATCTCCTCCACTCCATTGCTGTGGGCCAAGAGGCCTCTGGGTTCTGTGAGTGACCTTGGCACTGAAAGGGGAGTCCATTTATGCAAGAACTTAATACCTACTGTGGACCAGAGAACTCTGGGATTCTAGACCCTGGAGTTAAGAACATTTGTTACTCAGCAACAAAGGTTGGAAGTTGAGGGTCAAGAGACACCTACAGGGCTAGAGGTGAAAAGCTCAATGGTAGAGGTACAAGGTTCTGGGTTCCACACACACACACAAAAGATAACTATGCTTATGAACAATTTGACGGTGGTTAAACTCCTTTGTCCCCTCGACCAGAGTCCAGAGGTTATGAGCCTGTTACTGAGATGCAGGAAAGGGGAGCTATTTACCAAAATTATTCAATGAGAGCAGTGCCCTAGGATCTCAGTCTTTGGCCCTAAAGATGAACCCACCAAGTCTTGATCCCAAGACCAAGGGCTGAGACTTTTTCTCCCAATTCATACCTTCTCTGTTCTCATTCCCTTTCCTTCCGTACATGGTTGAAGTGGTTGAATGGGGCTGTTAAGATTGGGAGACAGGTGGTTGGAGTGGTGGCTCAGCAGTTACAGTGCTTGCCTGGCAAGCACAAGGACACCAGTTCAAACCCCAGCACCACATACATAACGAAGTGTCCACACAACAAAGGCCAAATGAAAAATTAAATAAAATTTATCCTCTCCTTCTGACTCTCATTGTCTCTCTCTCTTTCCTAAAAAAAAAAAAAAAAAAGATTGGGAGAAACGGGTAGCAGGGAGGGACGGGGAGAAGTGCTGGGGAATAATATTGGCCAAATTATATTGTTATATTGTGTGCATGTATGAATATGTAACAGCAGACACCAGTGTTATGTACAACTATAATGCACCAATAAAAAATAAGGGGAAGGGCTGAAGCAGTGGCTCAGCAATAGCACCCTTGCCCAGCATGCAAGAGGACCTGGGTTTGAATCCTAGCACCACATGTACAACTAAGTGTTGGAAGAACTAAGACCAATGAAAAAACAAATGAAATTGATTATCATTCTTTCTCTCTCTCTCTCTCTTAAAAAAATGTGGGGGAAAAGAAAGACTGGGAGAGAGTACCTCAGATAGCAAAGCTATCAACCTTTTACTCCAGTGAACCCACAGGACGGCTGACTGTTAAATGCAGAGTCAGGGGCAAGAGTGGTAGCAAAAGGGCTGAGAAGTCAGTCTAGACCAGTGCTATACAGCTGAACTTTATACAGTCACAGAAAAGGTCTATTTTTTTCTATCCCATAAGGTAGCACCAGGTATATATGGCAATTGAGCACTTGAAATACGATTGGTGCAACTAGGGAAATGATTTTAAAATTTAATTTTAATTAAATAGGCACACGAGGCTAATGGCTACCATATTGGATAATGAAAGCCTAGAAACAAATGTCCTTTAATCCTAGGACTGGTTGGAAGAGACCAGTACCTTTCTCTTTTCTGATTCTTCCTGGATTTCGGATGGAACCTCTGGTTCCAACCAAGCCAGAAAGACTGGGCAATCCCTTCAGGCAAATGCCTGACCCTATAAGAGGGGAGACCAAGGATCCAATAAAGGAGCAGAATTATCTAAGGTCATTGAATAGCTAAAAAGTACATTTCTTGGATTGGATCTAGATTTTCCAATACCTAAACCAGGCTCTGGAACCTGCTGGGGGAGCTTGATCCCTAGCCTCAGGCCTGGACAAGGTCCTTGTCCTTTCAGAACAATTTATTCATTCCTATTGCTTCCTGGAAAACTCAAGGTCCTGATCTGTCCTAACCATCCATATGCCAGTCCCTTCCCCTACCATTCCCAAATTCCATACCAGGACAGTAGCAGCGTAAGACACCAGGCTGGACAAGTGAGGCTGGCACTGCGATGTGATCAAAGACACAGGAGTAATGCTCGGCGGCCTCTGTCCAAGGACCTGTGATGAGCACCTTGACCCCACCCTGCAGACAGAAGTCAGAGAACCACATAACTGGAGTTGGGTGTTCACTCATTCATTTATTTATTCAGATCCTTGGGGAGTATCTACTATATGGCAGGCCCTATGCTTTTAAAGACTGGGCTACAGGGATGATAGGACATAGTAAAGTGAAATCAATCAGTCTGTCTCTCCTCCCAGCCTTACTGCTAAGTGGTCACATGATCTCTACCAAAATCTTTAGAATCTGCAGATTTGGGGTAACTCAGGGCCTCCCCAAGACTATCAGATAACTGTCATTAGGAGGAAGTTCTGTTCTTAGGCAAATTCATCCCATTGCAGTTCCTCCTTTCCCTTTCAGACAGCATAAAACAGAACTTCTCCACTGTTGAAGATAGTCTTTCAGCTGACCAGTCTCCAGTCATATCTATCTCCATTGTACATTTTCTCCTCCATGATGAACAGCTCAAGCTTTCTCCCCCTGACTACAATCATCAAGGGAATGAAGGTCCCTGGGGGACTCTCTCAAAACCATGTTAACACATGGAAAGGGGAGGAAGGGAGACCCAGTTAGTGGAGGGATCTAATGAGAAGCTACATTCCATGTAAATGTGGAGGTTGGGAAGAAAACCAACAAGTCATAAAGGGTTCAGGGGTTTAGCTCAGTGCTAAATCTTGCCTATCATGCATGAGGCCCTTAGTTCAATCCCCAGCACCATGAGAGAAAAAAAAAGCCATAAAAACAAAGGGAAACTAGGTCACAGACCACAGGGTGAGTTAATACAATTCCTTCAGGGAAATTGGAAAACAAATGGAGCAGAAGGGAGGAAATAAATCTGAAACTCACCTCTGGGTAGGACCACTCTGGGGAGAAGTCTGTGATGGTGCTAAGAGCAGGAGAGAGCTGTGTGGTTGGGGCAGGGATGCTTGGAGCTTCATCACTGATGAGTTCTCCCATAAGGTCCGGGAATGATGAAAGACTGAAGGGCTCCAGTTCGCTGGCCCCACCAGGTCCTCCAAACAAGGCCTCCCCTCTTGCTACCCTGCTTGATGGCTCCGAGGGAGCAGGTGAGGATGGGGATGAAGGAGGAGGTGAAGGTACAGGTGGGGCGGCCCCCTGGCTCTTGAGCTCTTCCCCACTATCATCATCTTGGATGAAGAAGCAGTTTCCTCTTCTCCCACATGCTCCAGACTGTGGAGGGGGTGCCCGAGCAGCCACCTGGGGCTCCAGGGCAGCAGCAGGCTCTAGCGCAGGACAGGGGGTTCGGGCAGCCTCTGCCTCAGGAAAGTCTGGGCTCACCCCTTGGCCCCCTCCATATGTCTGGCCCCTTTGAGGGCTGTTGAGAAAACGATCAGGGTCAAAGGCAGGGCTGGGAGGAGCTGGTGGGGCAGAGGACTCAGAGCCTACAACCACTGCCAAGCTCACAGAAGGTCTACGATCAGTCTGGTGAGCCAAGTGCCTGGTGGGTGTCAAGCCCCCGGCACGCTGTTCCAGTCCTGTCAGGAGGAGGATGGCAGTGCCTCCTCTTGATGAACTCCCTTGAGAGGTGGGAGGGCTAGGTCTGATTTCTAGGGGTTCTGCAAAGCCTGATGAGGAAGAGGAGGAGGAAGAAGAAGACGGGGAGGTATGTGCCTTTGGGAGCTCTGGGGGAAGTGGGGCTATCAGTGGAGGAGGCTCAGGGGGCTGGGGCTGGGGGACAGATGTCAGGGTTAAAGCTCGGGGCTCTACTTTGGGAGATATGATGCGGTGTTTCGTGCTGCTGCATTTATGGGTAAGGCTTCCAGAACCTGGAAGGGAAAGGGGTGGGGAAAGGAGAAGGGATAAGACTCATCCTTCTCTAGCCTTCCCTTTCTGGAAGCCCTAAGAAAGTTTTTCCTGGGACATCCTTGTAGACTAGAGATGTAATACTGATTTTAGCCACTGGGAGGCATCAGAAATGAACACTTCCCCACTGCCCTGCTTTCTCTTCAAAACAAAACAGACTAGAGGAACTTTGCAGGAAAGACTGAGGGCTTGGGGAATAGCTGAGAGCAGTAGATATAGGCATAGAAATAGAGCGGCTAACTAGGAACAAAGGTAGGGCCAGATGTAATTGGTAGTATGGGATGAGGGTGAAGTAACAGGTTGCTAGGACTGTAAAGTACAAGGAGCTGGGGTCACTGCTGCCCAGATAGGAAGGGCTCTGCTCATCTGCCCCGTCTCTGGACATGCAAAAGACTTGCAAATCAGCATGCAAATCCCATCAAAACAAATATAAAGTAGTGTAGCTAGGTGAGACAAGAGCTTTAGGGTCAGCTGGTAGCTCACCAAGGCCCCCACTGCAGAGACAGGCATGGGTTCGGGGTGCAGGCTTGGTCGGGTGTGTGTCCAAAATCTGTTGCACTAGCTGTTCCACAGAAAACTCCTCTGTCCCGTTCCCACAGCTCCACTTGATGCCATGAACTAGAGGAAAGTTGGGGGAAAATATGTAGGATTCCCCCAAGTACCTTGATGGCTCCTCTAAGCACCTGACACGCTAAGCCTCAGGACTGCTCAGACCTATAGTCACAGCTGTCGTTCAGTTCATTCTCTGTATTCCACACTTTAGATTGCACAGGAATCCTAGCATCCCCATAGGAAAGCACCTTCCTAGCTTGGAGGGAAATGGTTACCCACAGGCTTCTGGGTACAGAATCACAATGTCTTTGGGAGGCCCCACTCCCATTGTCCCTTGGAGTGCTATCCTTGCCGTTTCTTACACATGGGCTTCAGCTGTCCCAACAGCTCCTCCCGGGACCACTTCAGCCACTCTCGCCGGTCGCTGCTGATGGAACAAAAGATGGGGCTGCAGCCCTTTCCACAATCCTCTAGGGCTGGGACGTTCAGGTAGTGCACAAGGACGATGTCAGGGTTCTAAGAGTAAAAGGGCACAAATGGAGAGTCATGGCGTCCTGAGGCTCAGGGGCTTAGCTTCCTAGTTCTTTCTTCCTGAGCACCCTCCTAACTCCCCAACTTCTGGCTCTATCCCCAAGCCCCTCTCTTTTCTTCCCACTCAGAACCTACTCATCCTTCTACTTCATTCTTTTAGACCCCCATCCCTCAAAGAGCCAAGCAGAGTCTAGCTCCCTGAGCTCTTGCATCCTTACCTGGAGCAGCCAGTAGCAGCGCCGATGGAATGTGGGAACGATGGAAGAGTGAACGTAGCAGCCATAGAGACACTGCCAGGAGACAGGCTGGGGTGGGGGGAGGGCTAGTCTGCTCCCCAACTCTTCCTCTGTTCAGTTCCTTTGCAGGAATCCCAATCTTTCCACCAGTTCCTCTTCAACCCTCTCCCCACCCCCACCTATTTCCCGCCCCTTACAAATCCCAGGAGCCCCAATTCATAGATGAGGGAAGAGAGAAAGGAACAGTGGGGCTGAGGCCTTACAATGAGGACCAGATTTGAGATATGGGACTATCCAGAAATCCAAGGGCAGAGCAAGAATGCATCTGAGAGGAGGAGCAATGATTTGGGAAGAGAAACCTGTGCTTAGAGCATCACTGCTTGGATCCCTGTGGGAAATGCAAGAGAAGCCAGGGGACTGGCATCAGTGTCCTAAAGCCTGGAGAGTTGGGTCATGGAGGGAACTGGGAAGCAGAGAGTGGGATAAGCAATCAGCCAGCTGATCCAAAGTGAGTAAAAAGGGAGGAGTGACTGGGAGGGGAAGAGGTGGACAATGTCCCTAAGCTGTAGCAGGGCTGGAGTCCAGCTAAGGGTGAAGGAGGGTGTGCAAGGGCAAATGACTAGATGCCTGATGCTCTTACCTCCATGCCCTGAACCTTCAGCTTCATGTGGTCCTCTCGGGTGGTCTTCCCATCCTTCCGCTTCTTCCAGAGGTAACCATCCTTCCGGTATTTCACCTTCTTGCGGTTGTAGAGGATGATGGAGCCATTTTGAGGCCTGGGAAGGAAAGGGTTTGCCGCAAGTTCTATGAACAGAACTTAGGAGTCCTGCCACTTCTCACCTTGAGAACTCTCTCACCTCGTCTTTGGGGCACAGGATAGCCACTCATCATGCTTCTCAAAGGTGATCAAGTAGGATGCAATCTCCTATAAGAGAGGAGGTACTCAGGTAGTCCCTCCCTTCATGGAGGGTCTTAGCCTGGCCTCTTGGTACTTGCTTTGGGGTCTCAGTCTGTGCTGAACTGTGGCAGCTGGTGGAGGATACTTCCAAGTATCTGGACCCAGCAAGGTCCCTCTGCCCTCCTAAGAATCCCAGGCTCCATCTCAGACAAAATCTAACCTTCTCTCCTCTCCCTCCCAAATAGAGCCTACATCTTGGGGCCAGGTTAAAGTTCATCATCCATTCTCCATACTGTATACTATTTTACTGCCTCCAAATCCTACTTTTGTGTCCGTTCCTGAGGAAAAAAATTCCGGATTATTTAGCTTAACATCAAGTTTCTCCCAACAAGGGACCAAACCATCATTACCACTATTTACCCACATTCCACCCACCATTCCTGCCAGATGGGTCCACTGAATTATTTTTGAACATGCCCTAAACACCTGCATGTTAATGCCCTATGAGCCTGAAGTGCTATGTGTTACTTCTCCATGTCTGGAAATTCCAATTATCTTATAGGCTTCTCAAATGTTCCATGAAGCCCTGCTGACCTCTGAAGGCTCTACTTATGGCACTTAGAACCTTCATGTACACATACTTTTACTGACAGTTCTAATATCAAGTTAATAATTATTAACCATCAACTACATATGAGGCCCTAAGTATGCAGGATACAGAAAGAATATAACTTAAGGACTATGTCTCCAGAAGGTGGGTAACAACAGGGACTATAGAGGAGTTAGAGAAACTACAAAAAATCTATCAGTTTCCTTATCAGTTACATGGGGGTAATAATATGAGTTATCACAGGCCAAGTGCTTAGCATGTTGCCCAGTATGTAAGAAATAATAAGTGGTAGCAGTCGCCTTTACCCAGATGGATATGCCAAGGAACAGTAGGCTACTACAAGATTCATGTCTTTATACCTTTCCTGTGATTCTCAAAACAGTGCTCTGCACTGAGAAGTGTACACAGACCCAGAAAGACCCCACTCACCCACCTCCAGCCCGCTAGACCTTGCTAGGCCCTAATCCCCCAGGCTCCCCAGAAAACCTCATTTGTATTCCACCGTAGCCGCTCTGGAGGCAGCAGTGGGCAGCGAGGAAGACACTCCAGCAGCTTCTTGGGGAGGAAGATCTTCAAGTGGTGGCTGTTCTCTACAGGGAACCAGAAAGGAGTGTTTGGTGTACTGCCCTGACACCAAAAAGGGGTAAAGGGTCAAAGGCAATTCAGAGCATTGGGGAAAACTGCAACCAGGAAAAGAGAGCAGGGAATCTAAGAAGCAGAGGGCCTCTGTGCATAGGGAGAACATAAGGACGGGCCCAAATTGGGAACCTGGTTTGTGAACTCACCAGCAACCTCTGTGTTATCCTTGGTATTCATGGTGAGGGCTCCCAGGGGGCAAGGTCACCCCCGGCCTGAGGGGCCGGGGGGAGGGGGAGTCTGTGCTGGGAAGGGAGAAAACAATGTTATGTATGGAGTAACCCTCACATTAATCCAGGATGAGGAGCATGAGGTGGGGGAGGTAATACAGAATTGGGTCCTGATGCCTGGGAAAGATGAGAAAGAGAGAGGAAGGGACTATGATGTGACAGTAGAGCCAGGAAATGGCGGTAAGGGAGAACCTAAACATGGTGCCAGGAACCGACATGAGTGGGGAGACACAACAGTGTTCCAAAAGAAACAAGGTGGTGGTGGTAGAGGGGAGGCTAGCTGGGCTAGCTCTCAGAGGTCCTACAGCTCTTGCTACACCTAGGACTACTGTGGGATCAGGTTCTGGGGATAGGGACCCAGAGCATTTGGTCCTTGGAGGGTGGGTAGGTAAGAGAGTGTAGATGTTGGGGTGAGGGCAGGAGAGCTAAGTCAGGGTGGAGAGCTAGGCCTTAGAGGACACACCCTTAGTTTCTTCTCAGTTTGATTTTGCCAAGAAGAGCAGATACTATAACTGACCTAATCTACTCTCTCCTTCAGGTTGGTTAGGGCCTGGTAGAATCTGGACTAAACCCAGCTTCTCACCCTCAGGTCAACCCATTTTCTGCCCTGAGGGTGAGACCCCTCTCCACTCCTGAGCACCCCTCTTCCCAAATGCCTCTGTCTCCCCTGGCTTCCAGGCCTACCCTACCACATCTACCGCTCTGGCTCAAGTCTGAGCCCCCGCCCTCCTGGGGGAACAGATGGGAGCCGGAGGAGGCTCTCAGCGCTGGCTCTGCCAGGTGTCCAGGGATGGAGAGGAGGCGGCCTGTCCAAGCTCCGCTGTGTGCAGTGAAGCTGGGGTTGGGGTAAGGACTCCGCCCCAGGGTGCAGGTGCGCAGTCCCAGCTAGGCAGCCTTCCAGGGTGCGGAGCGGGAGCGGGATCTGGGCTGCGGGCCCGGTGGCAGCACTAGACTCTGACGCCTAGCGCTCAGGGCTGCCCCCATGGAGGGATAGGGGCCCCCATGAAGAGATAGGGGCCCCCATGAAGAGATAGGGGCCCCCTTGGAGGAATAGGGGTCCCCGGAGAACCTCCGAGGTGGGAGGGTCCCGCCTTCACTCTGGGGTGTTCTGGAGAAGCCGCAGATCAGAGTCCGCGAGTGCTCAGCTGGTGAAGGGCAGTGCGGGTGCGAGTGCAGGGGTCTCCGGGACTGTCCCCAGCACACGCAGGTCCGCGGTGGGGCCCCCGCGCGGAGCTGCGCCCCCTGGCGCGGGGGAGGAGGACGGAAGTGGGAAGGTGGGGACGAACCAGGAGTGGGACGGTGGTCCACGTCGGGACCCGGCAGAGCTGCGCTCCCTGTCGCGGGAGCGGAGAGGCGGGGGCGAGAGGCCCTGATTCTTACCTCCCGGGGTCCCGCGGGTGACGGCGGCAGCGGCCATTCTAACCCACACCGACCCCCCCCAATCGCTGGCTGACAGCAGCGTCTGACGTCACTGCGCACGGGGCGGGACCTCCCAATTAAGGGAATGGGGTCCGAAAGGGAATCTAGAGGTTCTGGGTGGGGCATTGGGCGGAGGGACAGGCTGCTGGCAAGTCCCTAAAGGGGTAGCGGCGCTCAGGGGCTGGAAAGCAGGCTTCGGAGGCAGAATCCGGGTTGGTGTGACTCTCTCAGTCCGTTGGGGCAGGGGAGAAACTCGGGACTGGGGTAGGACTATACTGGCCTTCAGCAAGGCTCCTTTAATTTGGGGACATAGCCCAACTTCATTTTTGAGAAGCTGAAATGAGCCCTTCTTCCTCATTAGCCTCTCCCATCCCAGCCTCGCAGAGAAAAAGACAACTCCAGGCTCCACTTGCTTGCTCTTTAATAATCGAAAATAGAGAAGAACACAAAGCCAGAAAGTCCAGGGGAAAACGTGGCTTGGAGAGTTCCCGTAAGAGGGGTGGTTGAGATGGGAGCCCAAAGGGGCTGTGAATGCCTACTCTGGAGGATGGGACCAACAGTTGGAGAAGCTAAGGCAAGGGAAGCGCTTCTGTGCCAGCAATAGGGCGATTCTGGTGATGGAACTGTTCTTGAGTACCTGAAGCAGCACTAACATCTTGTGCAGAATGGTTTCTCCCTACTCCTCAGACTCCAGCTCCATGCCCCAGGGATTGTACCCGGGGCTCCTTCTGGCTGTAACAGTGCTGTAGGACAGAGAGCTCAGCTGTGTGGAGGCACAAGCCCCCTGCTGGCTCAGGGGACTCCAGGGAGACCAAAGCAGCTGGAGATGAGAGAAGTTGAAAAAAAGAATGAAAGAACTGGACAATAGATCTCTTTCCAGATTGTCTAGGCCCTAAGCCCAGGCACCTCCAAGTGCCTGGTTCTCAACTTCTTTATTTTTGTATCTCTCAAATCTAGCTATCCAACCTGGCTCTTGGCTTTTGCTTTCTCTTCATGCCAAGACCTGGGAGCCACATCACCCTTCACCACCCCACCAAGTTCCTCTCCAACCATACCTGGTCCCTGCCAGGAGTGACAAAATGGTCCTCTTCCTGTGGATAGTTTGCCTTCTCCTCTTCCAGATGAGAATATTCAGTAGTGCTGGGGAATCCACAGCTCTCTTCTCCAAGCACCAGGGGCTGGGATGCTGCCCCAGAGGTGCCCCACTGGGCCTTCTTCAGTCTGTGGAGACTAGGCTTAGGAGAGAGGTGTCTGGAGGCCAGGCTTCCTATCTCTCCACTCTTCATCTTTCTGTTCTGGATTACTTCCTGAATTACTCAGGATATTGCAATATGACCTCCAACTTACCATTGTCAATTTTATACTCCCTGCAGACTGAAATATTTTCACTCTAGGAACCCTGAGCTGACTCTTATCACCCCCTAGTTCTATGGCATACTTTCTTGTCTTCAGTAATCCAGTTTCTACTCTTTCCAGCTCAAGTGGTTAGTCCTCTATCTCTCAGTTTTCCCTCCTTCTTTCCACACTAGAGAAATTCTGTTTCAGTTACTCCAAGCCCACAGCTCGTTCCCAAACAAGGTCCAATTCCCTGAAAGCACTCAACCCCCTCCTTAGTTCAAACTATGCTGCCCACAAACCCTGCTTGGCTCCCAGAGCCCAGATTTCTGGCCTCCTTACTCATCCATGGTTTTCTGGCGCTTCCTCAGGTCCTCCAGGTGATAGGAGACAGCCCTTACCCGGGCTGGGATGCTCCTAGGTCCTTGCTTCATTCCCTCCAAATGTGGCCTCCTTCTCTTTCTTCTGCAAAGCATCTCAAAGGGTGGGAGCCCCTCAATAGAGTGTGGGCCAGACTGGAAGTAGCCAGTAGTTCTCTGGGACAGAGAATGAGGAAAAGAAGCAACAAGGCAGAACTGGGTCTCCTGGAGGAACTTGGACTGAACTAGGGAGTTAGGGGTCGTGGGAAGCCTAGCTCTTAGGAAACATGATGCCTGTTTCACAGAAAGGAAGACTTGGGCTGTGAACTGGTCAGTTGGGAAATACTGATGGGATGGGTAAAAGAGCTGGGGCCAGGAAGTCAGTGAGTGTGATTTTAACAAAGAAATGTTGAAGGTGAGAATTTGTCATACCAGCATGGGTGAAACATACTGTTCCTCTGTCCAGGTGGGGCTGTGAAGAACAAAAAGGGGGCTAGGGTCAGAGGGGACACCTCTATCCATATTGCTTCTCTGATAGTCTCTCCCAACCACCTCTGTGGCATTAGAAGCTACAATGTCCATCAGCCAGTGAGGAATTAATCTCCAGACCAGGACTTAAGGCTATAAGGATTCATGGTAGTTAAAAATTGTAAACCATCCCCTCCCCTCCTCCACTTAGTCCTCATTCTCTCCTTCTCTACTCACCTGGGCCTTTGGCAAAGGTTCTCCCAAAAGACTTTTCCATAATGCTGGGATGTTGATTTGAGGCTCTGGGAAGGCAGGCTGGCGGGTGGAGATCGGCTTACTACTCTAGAACACCTGAGATGAGGACAAGATAAGCTCACCTCTGGCTCTTACCTTTCAGCATCTACTCATTGGAGGATTCGAGGGCCTATCTTTCCATGGGACCATACAGCTGCCCAACTTCCCTCAGGTTATGTCCAGTCTATTTTAGCTGAGGAAGTTGGTGAGGATTTTGATTTCAGTGGAGATTGGAGCCAGGGTCAAGGAGGAGACAGGCTGTTGTTGGGGCTTTAGATCTCAAGCTTCTATACCTCACAGCCAGAAAATGTAATATTTAGCAAGCAGGGTTGTTAAAGAGGAAGATCCTGGTTATTCAGGTGACTTGACAGGTAAGGTTCCTTTAAGTCAAGCCAAGGCTCCAGGAGAGATAACCGCTCTGTTTATCCTTACTTTGTCTTCCTTATCTCTGAAGGAATAATATCCTTGCAGATAGGGAAGTGGGTACAGAGCTGTTTAATAGAGCTCTCTGGGGGCTGGAATGATGGCTCAGCAGTTGGAGTGCTTGCCTGGCATGCACAAGGACCCCAGGTTCAAAGCACTGCATACACAAAGTGTTGGAGAAACAAAAACCAGATAAATGAATAAAGAATAATGTTCTCCATTTCCAAAGTCCCAGATTGAATGATGACTGCCCTCCTGATCTTTAAGAAATGTAATGTTCTAGGGCTCAGGCTGGGGGCCCTTTATCTTTGGCATCTATTCTCCTTAGGTGATCTCACCAGTTTCATGATTTTAAATACTCTCATTGTGCTGATGAGTCCCAAATTCTATTTTCCCAGCCCTTGTTCCTCCCTGGGTTTCACTCAACATCACCCTCTACCCCCCAACCTTTCCCACCTTGCTAAAAGGCACCCCAAATATCGTGTTGCTAGTGCCAAAAAACTGGTGTTTTGCTTTCCCTCACCACTCCCTCATCCAATCCTTTGACAAGTCCTGTGAGTTCTACATTTGAAATATACCTGAATATGAGCACTCTCCACCATTTCCACTCCCATCACCATATTCCAGATCATCTTCTCCTTCCTGGACAATTGAAATGGTCTCCTCCTTCTCTTTTCCCTGCTTCCATTTTCATCCCCCCTACAATCCATTCTGCACAGAGCAGTGAGTAATCACTTAAACTATGATCATGAGGGTTGGAGTGGTGGCTCAGCAGTTGGAGTGCTTGCCTGGCATGCACAAGAACCCGGGTTCAAACCCCAGCACATATATACACAACTAAGTGTCAGAGAAATAAGAACCAAATAAAAAAGTTAATAAAATTGATTATCT
>PVKS010045687.1:0-13670 GCA_004027875.1 Aplodontia rufa
TAAAAATGCTTACTGTGAATTTTCCAGAATTAAAGAGTGAGAGAATGAGAGAGAGGTTTTTTTTTTGTTTGTTTGTTTTAGTTTTTCCTCCACTTAGATGTGTATGTGGTGCTGGGGATCGAACCCAGGTCCTAATGCATGCCAGGCAAGCACTCTACTGCGGAGCCACTGCTCCAGCCCCTGATCCTTTTTTTTGCCCTCAGTCTTCTGATCTTCTGTCTCAGTCTGGGCTGCTCTAACAAAACACCCAAGAGGTAATTTATCAATAAGAAAAATTTATCTCTCACAGTTCTGAAGGCTGGGAAGTCCAACTCAAGGTACTGGTGGTGTCATGTCTGGTGAGGATCGCTCTCTGTTTCAAGATGATTCCTTTATGCTGATCCCTCCAGGAGAGTAACTCTGCATCTTCACATAGTGGGAGGTGGATGGCCAAGAAGGGACAAATTCCTACTATGGAGTCCTATAAGGGGTTCTAATGTCAATCAGGAGGGAGGAGCCCTTATGGTTTTCTCAGACTTTTTTTTTTTTATCAGTACTTCCTGAGCCCCATCATTAGCCCTGGTTTTATTTTTATTTTTTTAGATAGGGTCTTGCTAAGTGACTGAGGCTAGCCTCAAACTTGTAACCCTCCTGCCTCAGCCTCCCAAGTAGCTCGAATGACTGGTGTGTGCCACTGTGCCCAGCTCCTTATCATCATTTGAGGTCTCCACCTTTTAATGCTGTCACATTTTGGAGGGAGCCCAGTTAAACCATACATAGAACCTTCTAATCTTGATTGATTCTGATTGCATAAATTAGCAATCCACTGATTTTCTGCTTGCCTCTCTTGCCCCTGGGAACTTCTGTAGCTATCTGCCAGTCAGGCACTGCCACCAGCTGCCACCTGGTTCTTGTTGCTCATTATGCTCACACTCACCTGCCTCTGACTGTTAGTGCGGCCACCTGTCTCTGCTGGAGGGGCAGCTTCCTGTTATTCAGGAGGCTCCTTTCGCTGCAGCATCTCCTGCTGTCAGCCCAGCATGCTGCTGCTCAGGGTCCCTGGGGCCATCTGGTCCTTCTCCATAGTGGATGGGTGTCCTCAAGCCTTTTGGGGAACATGGGCCCCTGGTGGATTTCCTTCCTATGCAGTCTGCCAGCGCCAGGAGGCCGTTCTTTGCCTGTACTCTCTGCTGGGGCAACTGGGGCATTTACGTTTCTCTAAGTGGGGTCCACTATTTCTTGGAAACATTCAGAGGCCCTGAGTGTCAACTCTGTGCCCAGGGAGCTCACAGGATGCTAAAGCTCTTCTTCATTAGCACTTTCTTATCCAAATTCTCCCTTTGTGATTTGTTCCTAATCCATGGGCTGTTGGCTGGGTCAGCCGCTCTTTGGGGGGATCAGGGATACAATCTCTTTGTTCCTCTTGAAGGGCTGACACCTTCCCCACCAACCTGTCAGGTGGGGTGCTGGTGCCTGGGAAGGAGGGCGGTGGGACACCTTCTTAAGAGAATAACCTTGTCTCTGATGGCTTTTGTCTGTTTAGAAGCTGCAGGTCTTCACTCAGGCAGAGAACTGGCCTTTCCAGGGGGCAGGGCTCTCCTCCTTCCCCTCTCAGAGGGTTCAGGGGACAGGGTGTTGCACATCCTGAGTATCATGTCACACTCTTTCCACACTGTGACCCTGGCTTGGGAGTGGGGAATCTCCCAGGGCCAGGAATTCCATGGTCTCTGAAACTCAGGGTGTAGTCAAGTCCTGGGCTCCATTTCCACGCCCTGCTTGTGGCTGAAGATGCGGGCTTTTTTGTTTTTTAATTTTTTGGTACTGAGAATTGCACCCAGTAGTACTCTAACACTGAGCCACAACTCCAGCCCTTTGTATTTTGAGACAGGGTCTTGCTAAGATGCCTAAGCTGGCCTCCAACTTGCGATCCTCCTGCCACAGCCTCTGGAGTTGCTGGGATTATACGTGTGGTGGCTTCGCTTTCCCATTTTGCTTTGAATGGATAATTGCCCCAAGCCTGTACTGTTCTTTAGTTAATCATTGACTTCAGCAAGCACCACTGTTCCCCAGTCATTGCCACCACTGCTGTCTGGACCAGGGATGCTGTCCCGGCCCATACATCCTCTTCTTCAGGTCTCTGGTCCCTGCTTACCACTGAGTACGGTTCATCCTTTGGGCCAATGCAGCATGCTGGGACTCTTCGTCTCTCTGCAGTGATGGGTCTCCGTTACTTGGGCTAGTGAGAGAGTTGGCTCCGAAAATCCCGCAGACCAACCCCTGGAGAGGGTGCTGGCTTGAATGAGGTGATTACTCACGAGGGATGCAGCTCTGAGCCATCCTCAAAGCAGCTGGTTGGGCACATTGGAGTGGAGGAGGAGAACTGTCTTCCAGATGCCCAGAGAGCCATGTGCTTCAGGAGGGGGTGGGGCACCATCTTGTTTATTGCTGCTGAAGTTTAAATAAGAGGAAGACTGGGAGCTGTGCCTGTTCCAGGGAGGGTGGGACCAGGCTTGTGGATGAAAGGGAGTGAAGAACCGGCTTTTTCCTGGGATTTGGAGGCATCACCCCAGAATGGCAAAGCAGCCTGGGCAGAAGGAGCAGGAAGACTGCTGGAGCATCCTCAGGCCTTCACTCAAGACCGGGCTTCAGAGATATCATGGTTCTATTTTCCTGTCTCCTTTTGTGATCCTTTCACTCTATCCCACACATTCTCAGAAGTTGAAGGAGGAGTAAAGGATGATCAAAGGCCCTGGGTGCAAAAGGACATCTTGGTTTTCACTGAAACGAGCACCCCACACTCCCAATTATCTATTGCCTTTCGCTCCTTTCACATCACCCCCTTGCTCCCTAAACATTATTATTCTTTTCTGCTATCCATATGGGTGCCTTCACAGCCCCCAAGGGCATCTGAGGTGGAGAGGGCTACATTTGTGGAGCCTGGTTGGTGGGAGAAGGTGGCTCGCCCTCCCTTCATTGAGCCAGGCCCAGCCTGTCTAGGAACAATGGCAGGGCTCCAGTTTTTATTAAATCAAGAGAGGAAAATGTTTTTGAAAGAGGCTAAATAGAACTTAATTTGCCATGTGGTTGGAATTAACACAAGATACTTCCCACCAGCCTTTGAAGGGTTTGGTGGTTTATGCGGCCTCACTCTGTCTGCCTTGGGCAGCGATTTGGTTCAAAGTCTCATCATCAGGCCCTATGGATGGTGTCTGGCTGGGATGCAGCCCACACAGCACATCTTGGGTAAATGTTTGCCTTTAGCGGCTGGCTGAGGGATGGATGGGACCCTGGAGAGGCTTTTTCTTCACAGCTTGCAATCCCTCTCTAAACTTGCAGGAGGGTTGTCTAGAGGATCACATTCTAGAAATGGGACCAGGGAAGGCAAGAAAATGTGGGAGATTTGGGGGAGACTCGCTGGAAGTCAGCCCAACCTCTCTGGTCCCCTGTATCCCTCTCAGGGTTGGCTGCAAACAGCTGGTAACCATGTGTTGTAGGGGAAAGGGCATAAGACATTACCATGGTTTGAATGTGTCTCCCCAAAGTTCATGTGTTGGAAACTTAATCCTCAAATTCATATGTTAATGGTATTTGGAAGTGGGGTCTTTAAGAGGTAATTAGGGTTAAATGAGGTCATGAGGGTGACCCCCCCCTCACTGTCATGGCAGGTTTAGTAGCTTCATAAGTGAAGAAAGATCTGAGCTGGCACTCTTCCTGTGTGATGCCCTTGACCATGGAGTGATGCAGCAAAGGCCTTCACCACATACAGCCCTTTGACCTTGGACTTCCCAGCTTCCAGAACTGTGAGGCAAATAAACTTCTATTCTTTTACAAATTATCCAGTCTCAGGTATTTTGCTACAGCAACAGAAAATGGACTATGACAGGCACAGAGAAAGGGCACACTGGAGACAGCATTTGTTTGTGTTGTTAAAAACTCATTCAGCTGGCCATGATGGTACATGCCAGCAATCCCAGAAACTTGGAGGCTGAGGCAGGAGGATTCCAAGTTTGAAGCCAGTCTGGACAACTTAGTGATACCCTGTCTAATTAAATACGTGAAATAAAATAAAAAGGACTGGGGTGCAACTTAGTTGTAAAGGGCCCCTGGGTTTCATCCCCTGTACAAACAAAGAAAGCAGTGCAATATTTATTCAAATGGCCTTTGAATGTCCCTGTAAGAGCTCATATGTTAGGCAATGCAGAAATGTTCAGGGTGAAATTAGATTACAAGAGATGTAACCTCATCAGTGGATAATTCATTTGATGGATTGGTAATTTGAAGGGACTACTGGGTGGTACCCATAGAGAGCCAGGGCATGACTGGAGGAAGTAGGGCACTGGGGGCAAGCCTATGGGCATGACATCTTGTCCTTGGCTCCTTGCATTCTTCTCTGCTTCCTGGCCACCACAAGTTGAGCAGTTTTCCATTGTCAAACCCTTCTTCTAGGATATACTGCCTCACCTTGGACCCAGAGCTATGGAGTTGCCTGAACCTCTGAAATCATGATCCAAAATGAACCTCTGAAATTGTGATCCAAAATTAACTTTTCCCTTCTAAGCTGTGGCTCAGGTATTTTGGCCGCAGTGATGAAAAGCTGACTAACACATGGTGTCACCTCTTCAGCTGTGGGCTGCGGGGCTGAGCGTGAGGGCTGTCAACCGCCCACCTTGCCTGTGCTTTGCACATTTTTCCTTGGATGCTGATAGCTTCCCCAGTGTCCTTGACCTCCTGCCCCATGAGGGCCTCTCTTACCTCCTAGGCTGGAGGCGGTTTCTATCCCCACTGTCTCCCCCATTTGCTTTTGGTGCCGGCTGTGGTGTGGGGTCATGCACCCCTGAGTGAGGGTGGCCATCTGTGAGTTCCCACCTCTGTGCTGGGGAGTCCTGCTTATGAAACTTCATCCACCTGCAGGACAGAGGGCTTAGCTGTGTCTCTGATGCAGGGGTCCCTTGGGGAGGGGTTCTGTGATTCCCAGAGACACATCAGTCAATGTAGTGATGTCATATGTGGTAAGACACCAGGGACCCCTGCTTATAGGAGCAGAAGGAGCACACTGGGCTCTGTGAGGTCTTGGGGCTCAGCTGAGAACCTCTGCTTTTCTTTGGAATAGTTAAGAGGGTATCCTTCCACCCTAACAGGGCTCTGAGCTCTGCAGAGAATCCAGAGGATATCAGGGATCCCAGTTGACTGCTAATACATCAGGGCAAGCGTGCAAAGGGATTGCCCCTCTTGGAAGCATATCTTAACACATTTTCTGTTGCTATAAGAGGATACCTGAGACAGGATAATTTGTAAAAAAAATTTTTTTTCTTTTCTTGGATCAATCCCAGGGCCTCATGCACGCAAGGCAAACACTCTACCACAGAACCACATGCCTGGTCCTAGAAAAGAAGCTTATTTTGGCTCACAGTTCTGAGGGTTGAGAAGTTCAAGACTGGGTGACTACATCTGGTGATGTCCTTATGCTGCATTAGAATATGGGGGAAGGAAGCAGAAGGGCAAGCAGGTGTGTGTGGAAGAGGACTCTGTTCACAACAGCCTGCTCTTGTAAGAATGAACCTACTCTCACGCTGTGTTAGTCAGGTTTTCATCCCTTAGAGGCAGTAACGGAAACTGACAGATTGAAAGGAGGAAACTTTATTTTGGCTTATACTTTCCAAGGTTTCGGACCTTGGTCAGCAGGCTCCATTACTTTTGGGCCTGTGGTAAAGCAGGTCTACAAGGTAGAGGGTATGGTAGAGTAAAGCTGCTCACCTCATGGTGGGTAGAAAGTAGCAGGGTCAAGGGACAGCGTCCCCTTACTCCCTTCCTGGGCATGTCCTGATGGTCTGCTTCCTCCAACTAAGAACCTCCTTCTAAAGATTCTGTTACCTGTCATTGGCACTATTGATGGGGACCAAGCTTTCAGCATGAGCTTTGGAACACATTTAAGACACATGGGCACTACAGAATGCTTTCACGAAGGTGGCGCCCCTGTGACCTCCTTAATTCTTCGAGTTCTCACCACCTCTTAGTACTGTTATATGGGCAACCAAATTCCAACACGAGTTTTTTGGTGGGGATGAACTACATCCAAACCAAAGAAGGATGTGGTCATGTTACCCTGAGCCCACTGTGGCCCCTCACTCTGTGATACCATCTGCTCCAGGGCCATTGTGGCAAACCAGTGGGCTCTGGTCCCTGTCCTCTTCCCTCCTATTCATGGTACAGGATTCTGTGGGGGTTCCAAATATGTACAAGGGTCCAAGCACCAAACTGAAGGCCTAGAGCTACTTAAGACAGGCCAGGGCCCCAGAGGGATGATGGACCCCTAGACCTTGACATGTAATATTAACAGTATCCTGGGGGCCTGGCCCTGTTAAGGTCAAGTTGGTGAACTCTTAGGGATGGTGCTCACCCCAGTGGAAAGGGAATCTTGGGCACAGTCCCAAGAAGTGAGCTGGGAGCACCCAGATGGACTCCATTACCACTTCTGAGCTTGGGAACAGGCCTATGTGGGCCCCTGAGTCTGGGCAGCCAATCCTCCAGGCCCATACTGGGTGTCTCTGCACATGTGACTAATTTATCCTCCCAGTTTCTGGGTGAGGCAGAGAAAGCTAGGCAGTCAGTTTAGGCAGAATGATGCGGTCAATAAGGAGGAAATTAGCTGATGGTCATTTTTTTCTGAGAGTGCAAAGAGCATCCATTGGCCTAAGTAAGCAAAGTTGCTCATCAGCTTCACATCCCCTTCCCTAACAATGGTGGTCCAGACAGTGACTTCCCCTCTGCTGATAAAGATGGCTGAGGCCCTGAACCAAAGACTAGAACAGACCAGAATTTCACACTCTTACTCCTGGGCATGGGGGAGGGAAGGCAATGATTAATCAAGGAAAGAGAATCTTGGCTCCAAGACTCCCTTCTCCTGGAGAAGTCTTTTCTTTCTATCCTTTCTTAAATAAAGTCTGTTTGCTCCACCTGCTTGGTGTCTCTTTGTTTCATTCTTTGATTCCAAGAGGACATGAACCCAACAGCCACAAAACCTGCATCATGGGGACCAGGCCAGTATTCAGGTCTGGACTGCAGCTCCACAGGGCACAAGAGCAGGGAGGGAAGAGAGCCAGGGGAAGGGGAAGAGGAAGGGATTGCTGCCTCAGACATAGTGGCCTTGGGAGGCCCTGCTAGGGCAGAGTTTCTTACCCTGGCTTTGTGACCAGTCGAGTCCTTCATCTATAAAATGAGGATGAGACTTACAGGGTCATAGCTGGAGGTTCCCAGCCCTGCTCCCACCTCTCTGCCGAGTCCTCTTAGCATCCTTGGCAGCCCCCTCCCCAGTTCTCTTCCTTCTGCTTGGGCCGATTGCTCACATCCTATTGGTGTCTAGTCCTAGAGAGGAAAATGGCCATGCTTGAGGGTCCCTGAAGGCTCTGAGCACTGACACCCAGTAACTGCCACATTGGCTGAATACTTGCCACCAGTCAGCACTGTACGGAGCCCTTTTCATACTTGGTCTGTTTGATAGCATTCCCGCAATAATCTGAACAAATACCTATTATATTTCCCATCTCCAAGATGAGAGGACCAAAGTCTAGAGGGGATGAGAAATTTATTTGAGGCTGCACAGCTTCTTACAGGTTGAGATTTAAAAAGGGTTTTCTGATGCTGACCGTGACGCTCGCAATGGGGAGGCAGGACGGAGCTCTTTTCGGAGTGCTGGCCCTGGATGGGGCTGGGATCTGTCTCTTGTGGACATTACTTAATCCTTCTGTGCTTCAGTTTTCTCACCAGGGACCTGGATTATTGGAATTACATGGTTTAATTAATATATGGAATTGCTTATAACAGCACGTGGTATGAAAAAGCCCTTAACTCATGTAGTCATTGTTAATATTGTGTTTGTCCTTTGGGCCCAGAATCTCATTTTTTTTTTTTTTTTCTTTCTAGAAACAAAAGCCCAGCGAATGTGCTATCCAAGACCATGGTGGTTTGAACTGAACAAATAGGTTAGAAGAGCTGTGTCAACACAGGTGGGCTGGGGGTGGGTTTGGGTGCAGGGCCTCAGTAGGCTGGAGGAAGCAGAGAGAGGCTACCGGGCTCAGAGCCCAGAGCTGAGCTCAGGCCTGAAGCCAGCAGCTCACTTAGTGTGTGGGTGGTGGTGGGGACACTGCCAGACAGAGGCCAGGTGGGAGGAAGTGTTTTCTTTGAGCATGCCCTTGATTTTATCAAATTAAAAATGTGTTACTCAGTCTACTGAACAATTTATTATACAGTTCCTTCCAGATATAAGTTTTCTCATGGTTGCAAAAATTTTCTTAATACATTTTAACAGATTTTGTTTAATTATAAATTTTTATTTATTATAAAAGGAATATTTTAGAGAATACATTTATTATATATTTATCTTATTGAAATTGAAGGTATATATTTATATATTTTATATGTTTATGTTAAAAATTTTTGGTAAAAATCGTATTTATTTTATCTTAAATAGATAATACACAAACACGGTACAACCAGTTCCAGAGAAGTTAGAAAGTCTATGAAAGTCCTCTTCTTCCCAGAAGTTCATGCCGATGTTGCTGGTTGATTGTTTTGTTCCACATTCTTCTAAAAGCATTTTGTTTTACACAAGCTGATGTATTCTTTTTGCCCAGTTTTTACATTCAAATGCTGCACCTTGCTTCTTTCACTCTTTAGTATATCTTGGGGACTGACACAGGTTGGTCCCTAAAGGTTACCCTCATTTTAGTGACTGCCAGGATTCTATTGTATGAATTCACCATATAATTCCATTTTGCCCCATACACAGGGCAGTCAGGGTGGTGGCTAGGTAAGGAAATATTTGCTATCTTTCTTTCTTTAGACTGCTGTAATAAAATACCTTAAACTGGATAATTGAGAATCAATAGAAATTTATTGTTCACAGGCTGGAGGAAGTCCTAAGTGAAGGCACCAGTAGATTCAGTGTCTGATGAAATCCCTTTCTTTTAGATAGCACCTGTTATATACCCCATATGTCTGAAGGGGCAAATGGGGTCCTTCAGGCCCCTTTCTCTTTTCTTTAAATTTTTTATTAAGGAGCTGAGTTATTGTACAATCATAAATGCATATAAAATAACAATATGATATGCATTTGTTCTTAAACCAGAACTACGCCCCCCATTACCCATACCCCAGTTTCTTAATTCTTCTATATTTTGCCCCTACAAGCAATATAAATGTTTAGATTGTGAATTTTCCAGAATTAAATAATTGCATAAGTATCATTTGGATTATCAGGGGGTAAAGAGTATACTACATTGTTGATTATCTCTCTAGATCCCTCCTTATCCTCCTTTCCTCTCCTCTATCCCCCTACCCACCTCAGGTCTCTTTTATTTTTGTTTTTCTTTTCTTTAAAGAGGGAGAGCGAAAGAGAGAATCAATTATATTTAGTTTTTCATGTGGTTTTCATTGCTCCTGCACTTAGCTGTGTAAGTGATGCTGGGGTTCGAACCTGCGTCCCTGTAAATGCAAGGCAAGTGCCGTAACCACTAAGCCCCTGCTCCATCCCCCTCAGGTCCTTTTTGTAATGGCACTAGTTCATTCACAAAGGCAGATCCCTCATGGCCTGATCTCCTCCCTCGGATCCCACCTCTTAATGCTATTACACTGGTGATTACGTGACAATGTATGAATTTTGGAGGACACCAATATTCAGTCCATAGCACTTAACATGGTCAATGTTAACATGAGAGTGGTCTAACAAAGTGGATAATCTTTTTTCAGTTATGTAGGGTCCCAAAGATGCCAGATGGCATTTTCCATATTCAGTAAGGTATAATTGACAAATAAAATTGTATGTATTTAAAGTGTACAATGTGACGATTTAATATACATATACATTGTGAGATGATTACCATAATCAGCTTCACTAATACATCTGTCATTTCACATAGTCACTTTTTCTTTGTGTTGAGGGTGCTTAAGATCTACTCTCTTAGCAAACTTCATGTTAACAGAACAGTATTATAACCTGGGTGTGGTGGTGTAACCTGTAATCCTAGCAACTAGGGGGTGCTGAGGCAGGAGGATCATCATTGGTTCAAGGGCGGTCTCAGCAACTTAGTGAGATAAAACCCTGTCTCAAATTAAATTTAGAAAAGGATGGGGATATAGCTCAGCAGTAGAGAGGCCCTGGGTTTGAACCCCAGTACTGTAAACTACTACAAGAAAAAAATGGTATTATTCATTAATCATCGAGCTGCACATAGGTCCTAGAATTTACTCATTTTTTACTTGAAAGTGTGTACTCTTTGATAAAAATCTCCCCATCTTCCCATTCCCCTGCCCTTAGCAACCCCTGATCCACTCTGTTTCCTCAGTGGTGATTGGAATAGCAGAGGCTCCTGGCCTTCCCCCTGATTCTGCAGTCATTTCCACCTGGAAGCATCTGTGTTGTCCAGTGAGGACTGAGTACCGATCAGCATGCAGGATTCCAGGGCCCACTATCTGCAGGAAGATGAGTCTGGCTGGGTGTCCAGATGGAAAGCAAATGGCTTAGCCAGCAACTATCTCTCCTACGCACCCTCCCCACTGTTTGCTCCAGTACTGAGGCCTCTGAGTAAGAGGGGAACATCTCCACTTCACATGTGTGGTTCAGCTGTGTCCTCACTGAAACACCGAGGCTGCACCAAGAACCCAAGACAGTAGCCCTGGCTGGTACATCTGCATTGGTTGCTGGGTTCTGGCAGGGAAGCACTGTGGACCCCACGTATGACCAGAGCTTGCTGGTTCCAGCTCAGCTGTGAGGCTACTTGTCAGATGGCCATGCAGAGGATGGGGACCACACTCATCTCCCTCTGCCTCTCAACTCCAGAGCAAGGGGTGCTGAGGGTTTGGTGCATGGACCTCTTATGGCCCAAGAAGCCCACTGTCAACTTAGGAAATCAAGATGGGGCTCAAACAGAGGGGAAATGGGCAAGCGTTTCCATCCCTCTCTTGCCTCTCTGATTGGATCTGATCAAGTCTAAGTGAACTTGTGTCATAATCCATTTCTGATCTGCAATATGCCTATATTTCCAAAATTAATTTTTCTTGTTTGGAAACGAGCTGATAATGGGTATCCCTGTGTGTTTCTGTGTGTGTCTGTGTGTGTGTGTGTGTCCACACACATGTGTTGGAGGAGGGTGCTCCAGGCTGTTAAAGGACAAAGGGACGGAGCTATAACTTCAACTGTCCTTAGACTAAGTGGTAGTTTCATTTGAGTTTCTAAGAGTCTAGGTCACAGGGGGCCCAGGCACAAGGCAGTGGTTGTCCTTCTGGGGCCAAGACATCAGTGAGCCCCTGCTCCACCCAGGCACACAGAGAGGTGGTTGGGTTATCCTAACCCACTACCAAAGAACAGGCCCCAAACATAGTCTTCCACGCTAAACTCAGTTCCTCCATCAAGCATGCTGCTGGACAAGAAACTTACAGTTGGATCTCTTTAACCACAGGTTCTGCATCTGTGGATTTGACAAACCATGGGTAGAAAATTTTTAGAAAAAATTTGCATGTGTACTGACCATCTACAGACTTGTCACTGTTCTGTAAACAGGAGTTTACAGAATATAACAGCCATATATAGGGTTTACATTTTAACAGGTACTGTAAAAATCTAGCGTTGCTTTCAAGCATGGAGGTGTGTGCATAGGCTATATGAAAACCCTGTGCCTTTGTATATAATGAACTTGAGCAGCTGTGGATTTTGGTATCCTTTGAGGGTGTGTGTGTGTGTGGGATCCTGGAACCAACCTCCCATGGTTAATAAGAGATGTTTCTGCTTTGCATTTGAGATATATTAGAGAACTTGGATCAACCAGGGATAATACCTTTGCATTTTCCAAAGTGCTTGCCGATGTTTTACCTCATTTAATTAGTTTTCAATCTAAGTGTCCTCTGTGGAAATACTCTGTACCTTCAGTTTTGAAATGGTAGACCAAGCATAAGTTTCCTCCCCCTTGAGAAATTATGAAGATATTTTAAAAGGGAAAACATAATTACACAGCTGTGAAGAAAAACAAAAATAAGAACTGTTGAGGACCAGAAATTGTGAGGAATTCTTGCAAAGAGGAAATCAGGCAGGAGTGGTTTCATGGCCATGGGGCCAATTGCCATGTGCAGATGTCCTGGGGAAGAGTGCTGGAGATGGTGGATAAGCATGAAGGGGTACAGACAAGAGAGGGCAGGGCACCAGTGTAGCCCTGAAGGGACCTGTTGGGACACCCCAGTGGCAGCGTTCAGGGGGCAAGTCTCTGGACTTTCTGCTGTCTATCAGTGCTTGCAGCAGTAACACCCAGAGTGGTGTCTGATTCCAGCTAGGAATAGGGATCAGAGGATCTTAGGTGAGAGACAAGACTAGTCCCCAGGTGTCACTAGGGGCTTGATTAGAATGGGGTATTAGTGGTCTAGGGATGCCCTAGCAAGGTACCCCAGGCTGGAGGGCTCAAACAATAGAAGATTATTGTCTCATGGTTCTGGGGGATAGAAGATTGAGATCAATTTGTGGGCAGGGTTGGTTCCTATGAGGGCTGTGATGAAGAATCTGTTCGGCACTTCTCTGAATTAGTCAGTTTTTTCATTGCCATGTCCAAAATACCTGACAAGAGCAACTTAGAAAAGTTAATTTTGGGCTAATGGTTTCGGAGGATCATTTCCTGATCAGCTGACTCCATTGGCCTGAGGAAAGGCAGAACATCATGGCAGAGGGGCATTGGTGGGGGAAAGTTGCTCATTTCTTTGTGGTCAGGAAGTGGAGACAGCAAGGGAAAGAGGTAGCAGGGAAGATGCACCCTTTCATAGCATGCTCCTGGTGACCCATCTCCTCTAGTCCACCTAGCTACATTGATCACTCAATCAATTCAAGATCATCAGTCCAGGATGGACTGATTAGGTTATAGCTCTTATAATTCAGTGATTTCTCCTCGGAATATTCCTGCATTATCAGGAGCTTTTGGGGAACACTTCATAACATTCTCACCTAGCTTCTGGTGGTTTGCTGACCATCTTTGGTGTTCCTTGGCTTGCATAAGCCTGATCTCTGCTTTTATCTTCACATGGAATTTTCCCTATGTACAGGTCTATGTCTAAATTTCCCCTCTTATAAGGATGCTAGTCATATGGGATTAGGCTCCAACCTACTTCAGTATGGCCTCATTTTAAAGAATGGAATCTATGATAATGTTATTTCTAAATAAAGTCACATTTTGAAGTATTTGGGGTTAGTACTACAGCATAAGAAATTTGGAGGGACACCATTCACTTCATAATAAATATTTAGAAAAAAGTGTAGGGGTATCTCCTGATGGCACTTGCTGATCCTCCCTCCTCACCAAAAACCTCCTGCATCTGCACCAAGGTGGGCTTCTTATGCTGTGGAGCAGACAGTGTAATTGTGTCTCATCTGCTAAGATTGGTAGTACACACAGTTAAGAATTATGAAATATCAGAAGAACACCAGCATTGGAAATGAATAGAAGATCACTCCCAGAGAAATGGTTTAATAAAGAAATGAGAACCTTAAATTTAAGAGTGATTATTCTTTCCTGAGAGGGAAGAGAACAGTAACAAGAACAATAAGTTGTAAAAAAGAATGAATTAAGAGATCTTGGCAAAGAAGAATTCAACATATGGTTGAATGATAGGCTTGGCATAGCTGAAGAGTGCCTTGGAGCTATCAGATTAAGCTGAAAAAA
>PVKS010045688.1:0-13669 GCA_004027875.1 Aplodontia rufa
AAAGTTAATGTTTGTATAGTATAATTATTGACTCATTCTTGTTTAAGGATTTATCATATCATTGGCATTATCTTGTGAATGGAGAATGTCTTTGAGAATGCTCTGTATAGCAGGATTAGTGTTCACGTATCTTGCAAGCATGAGTTTATTGTTAAAGTATTTAATTTCCCCTTTGCATTTGAAACTGAGTTTTGGTGGATATATTATCTTTGGTTGAAAGTTGTTATTTTTTAACACTTGAAAGGTATTGTTCCAAGCTCTTCTAGCCTTCATTGTTTGTTCTGAAAAATCCATAGTGATCTGAATAGGTTTGCCTCTGAATGTGATATGGGGCTTTCCTCTAGCTGCTTTTAGAATTCTCTCTTTAATTTCTCTGTTATTCAATTTGTAAATGATATGTCTTGGTGAGTTTCCCCTCTGATTAGGTCTCTTTAGTGTTCTATAAGCATCTTAGATGTGGTATTCCGGGTCAATTCCAAAATGAGGGAAGTTCTCGCTTATGATTTCGCTTAAAAGGTTCCTGAATCCCCTTGTTTGCTGTTCAGAGTTTTCCTCCAGGCCAATGATTCTCAGATTATTATGCCTGATCTCGTCAAATATTACTTGGAAGTTTTGATTATGTAAAATAAGCTGTTTATCTCACTTTTCTTCTTTGATTTCTACATTGTTTAGGCGATCCTCATTGTCCGATACTCGTTCTTCAAGAGCTGAAGATCTATTTTCATTAGAGTTTACTCTGGTGTTGGTGTCTTCCAGTGAAGATTTGAATTGGTTAACCGTGTTTTTCATCCTGATAGCTCTGCTACATCTTTTTTTAGAATATCGATATCCTTGCACAACTGATCTTTCATCTCCTGGAATTGATCCTTATTATCTCTGTAGAATTTGTCTCTCATCTCTTGAAATTGCTCTTTGATCTCTTTCCTTATTTACTCTCTCAACTCTTTGATTGCATTACTAATCATGGTGCTGACACAATGTCTTTGGTTTTCATCTAGGGCCCCAGCTATGGGATGCTTAGGTGGGGCGGTGTGGGTTTGAGGAGAGTTATTTCCTCTTTTCCTCATTTTCTGAGTCAGAGAGCTTGTCTTTTATTTCAGCCTTGTTACTCTTGTTGAAGAAATTGGAGCTTCTTATGACTTTGCTTCATTGTGAAGAGGAGTTACTTGGTCAATATAGACCTAGAGAAGCCAGACGGTTCTGTGAGAATTTGAGAGGCTATAGGCGCAAATACTATTCCATTTCAACTGACACAGAGTAGCTAATGATTAATATCAATAGTGGCAGCTTTCTTTGAGAGAACTCTCACTGTGTAGTATGATACCAAGCAAGTAGCCCTTTTGAGGAGTTTCAATTTCTTCAAGTAATGGGGTCTCTCTGGAATTGGGGAGAAGGGTTGACTAGGAAGTCAAGGAAGTGAATTGGGGAGGTATAAAAACACACCTGTTATTAAGTAATGGGAACTAGGAAGTGGGTTGGAGTAGGTTATATTAATAAGACTGAGGAATACGTAGGACTGGGTAGAGGATAGGGTAAAGACTTGGGGTGAGAATGAGATAGCGATGCTTAAATTTAGGGATTACCAGAGTACATTGGAGAAAGAAGTTAGCAATAGGGTTAAATAAGACCTAAAGAAATAAAGTAATAAGAACCAATCACCAATACATACACACTGATAAGTGTTTACATCCACCTACACCAGAATTCAGTAATGATCGTAAGGCAAGAAAGGAGCAGATTAAATGGAAGGGAAAGAAAGAAGAGAAAAAAAGAAAGAAAAAACAGAAAGCCAACAACAACAAAAGAGAAACCCAAAAGCCCACAGTAATGTTGAAAATTCAAAAATACTATTTTTCAGCCAGAATCCCATTAAAAAAAAAAGAAGAAATGAAAACGATAAAAAATTAAAAAAACCCAAAAAACCAAAAACCCCCCACAAAACTATTTGTTAAAGTTCTGAGATTTTCTGACCCTTAGATCAGGAGGTACGTATCATGTTGTGGTGCAATCAAGTGTGACATTAAGCTGGGGATTTTTCGGAGTTGAGCTTGTTTGGGGAGAAGCAGATCGGTTGGATCTGGTGGCCTGGATTTTCTTAGAGGATCTCCTCTAAAATTTTCAGTTGCAAAGGGGTATTCAGCTCCCCCTGGGCTGAATCCTGAGATGGTTGCTTCCTGCCAATCCACACTCCAAATGTTTCTTGGACCTGGAGCTCAGAAATTGTAGACAATCAAGTTGATCCTTTTGTAGATGCATGGGTCTCTTACTGATCCAAGGAGAGTGGCTAGCCTGAGTCTTACTTCCTCATGATCACTGGTAACCCATTCTGCGTGTCTTGTGATCCTCAGAAGGCCCAAGAGCTGCTTTGTGTGGGGTTGGCTGAGATCCTCAGAAAAAGGGCCAGAACATGCCAGTGTTTATGTGATTCTCCATTGCAAGCACTAGGAGGCGTCCTGTTAGAGAGGTCCAGGCCTACTCAGCCTTGGCTATGTGAGGAGCTCAGAAGCTAAGGTGGAGCCCAAGCTGCCCCATATATGCAAAACTTCCTGAGGCCGGTTTCAAGTAGAGGCTAAAGCAGAGGATCCCCTGTAGATGGATGCACCCTGTTGGAGCAAGCTCTGTTCGCAGGCTCTTTCTATTTTGGTGGGAAGGCCTATGGACCAAAGGGGAGAACGTCCCCAACTGACAGGTTTGGGAGCTGGAGAGGTGAATTGCAGTTTGCTACAGCCCCCAGTGCAGGTGGCCAGGTGTTGGTGGGGGGCGGTAACTTCTGTTTCTGGTCACAGGGGCTGAGGCCCCGTAATGCTGTTGGGTGACCAGCCCCTCCCTCAGGGATATGCCCTGCCCTCAATGGTGATGGGCTACTTACGAGTTTTTTAGCGTTAGCAATTTCTCCCCAGTGCTTTATGCAAGATTAGGTAAAATAATGAGCAGTCAGATCAGGGAGTTCACAGTGGCACGTGGTTAGGAACCTGGCTCCCTTTCTCCTATTTAGATTCCAGACCTCTGCTCTTGGCGGCGGAGAGACCGAGAGCGATTTTTGCTGAGCAGCAAGCCCTGCCTGCCGGAAAACGCGCTGGCTGCATCCGCTCGCAAGACCTGGTGTAATTTTGCTACTGAGAGCCAAAACTACCGGAAATTAATTCCAAGTTCATATATATGAGGAGCATTCAGATCAGGGAGTTCGAGGCCAGATTAGGGGATCTGTTTAGGGGTAACTTGCTCCCCTCTGGGGAAGTTCTCCTCCTTCCGGATGTGGGGCTGGTCACACCTGTGCCACAAACTTCCTCCTTTTTTTTCATTAATGCTTGACACTATTCTTTTGGGGTTAAAGAATTAGCAGGGGGTAATGTTTGCCCACATAGGGAGGTTCGTCCTACCATGGGAATCCACATGCAGACGTGCAGCGTGAAGTGACTCTCAAGAGCATATTGGAGTCAGTGCTGCTGGGGTGACCACCATCCTCTTCCTCTGGGTACTTATTTTAATGTTGCATCTTGTTTCCTGATGTGGTTAATTTCCCCCTTTCTCTCTGATGTACTGGGTATCTACAGGGGCACTATGAATTCACAGGGTAGACTCTGCTGCTGAGATACACCTATAGCCCAGCCAAGACCAATGCCTCTTGCTACCCACATGTACTAACCCTACTCGAAATTTGATAATTTAGTACAAAAAACAGAGAAGATAAAAACTGCAAGCTTATGACCAGGCCACAAGTAGGAATTGCTAGGGGGTCTTCTGGTCCCAATCATGAAATCTACTCCTCCAGCAAAAGCAGTGAGAAATAACACAAGACTGTGGATACTGCTCCTGTGAGGAGTCTCACTCCCATGCCCATTTAGAACACACAGATTTGTTATGCATAGAAAAGCAATCAGAGAGGTTATACCCAACACACCCTGTTTGACTGTGTTGCCTGACCTACAAGAAGGACCCCACTCTTGTGAGACCTACAGAGAAGTTTGGATCCTCAAACTCTGGAAAAATACACATTGTGACAAAGTATGCTTTTCATCAACAAATGAATAGCAATTAAACTATTCTACAAGAGCTATATGAAACATATTGAATCATTTACAACAATCTGATATCCCACAACACTTACCCAAGAGAAAACTGTGCCTTCTTTTACGCATAAGAGTAGAAAATAAATCTATCCCAGCAGATACACAAATTTGTGGAGTTCACATTGAAGCAAACTGATTGCCGTGACTGACTCCATTTTGTATTTTGGCTCCATTTTGTACTTATCTTTTTGGTACTGTTGTTTCTTTCTTTCTTTGTTGGTATCTGGATGTCTATCTCATTCAATGTTGTCCAGAGTTCTTGGACATTGTCATTGTGGCTACTTATCCTAAAGATAGATCTTAAGGAAATAAGGTATGGGTAAATTCAAAATAACATATGCTACACACAGCAAATCATTATCTCAGTTCTGCAAACAGAACATTCGAAGAGAGCAGTGATATTGTTCAGAAGGGAGACAATATCAATTTCTTATACTAATAGAAGAAACAATTTGTGTTTTTATAGTTAAACTTCCTACTTGCTGGTACATAGTGCTCACAATGATCATACTAAAAGGATGAAGAGTCTGGCTGCTTGGTGCTCAGCTCATTCGTGGTTTAAATGACTTCCTGAGTTAATTCTCCTGTATTTCATTGTTTCATTTCAGGCCATTGATCTGGCACAAATTCCAACAAAGAAATCCAAGAAGTAAAAAAACAAACAAACAAACAAAAAAAACCCAAGATAACAGGACACCTGCTAAAGTTCATATTTCACCAGGAACTAATGGAAAGATGTTGAAATAGATAAAATATCAGATAAAGAAATTGTGATAAAGATAACAAAAACAATCAATGAAAGCCAAGTGAATAAAGGAAGTTAGTATTGGATAAGAATAAGAAATGCAATAAAAAGATAGGGATATTGAAAAAGAATCTTGGAAATAACAGGCACTATAAATCAAATTAAAATTTCATTTGAAAGTCTGTCTAATAGAGCAGACCATTAAAAACAAAATGTCAGAACTGGAAGATGAATTGGCCTGCCTTGAACTTCCAGATATTATTAAAGAAAAGAAAATAAGTAGTCATGATCACAATGTATAAGAATTCTAGACAACAATTAAGAGACCAAATTTAAGAATAATTGAAATAGAAAAGGAATGTGAGATGCATACTAATGGCGTGGATAATATATTCAGAGAAATGATCTTTCCAAATCTGTGAATGAGATAGACATCCAAAAAGAAATACAAACAAACAAACAAAACAGCATAGGTTAGGATCTTTTCTTTAGAATGACCTAAAGAGGAAGAATATGGAAATTCCTTGTAGTTTTATGGATAGGCAGAATTAATGTTGTTAATATGGCTATATTACCAAAAACAATATAGAAATTCAATGTAATTCCATTAAAATATCAATGAAATCCTAGAAAAAAAGTCTTTAAATTCATTTGGATCAATAAAAGCCCCAGAATACCCAAAGCAATTCTAAGAAAGAAAAATAAACAATGCTGGGGGCATCCTGAATGATACCGGACTTCAAATTATACTATAGATCTACAGCAAAAACACTGCATGGAATAAATGCAGACACAAATCCAATGGAATAGAACATAATATACAGAGAATACCCAAACAGATATGGCTTACTGACCCTTGACAAATGTGCCAAAAACATACAATGGAGAAAAGACATCATTTTCAAGAAATAGTGTGGGGAATACTGTATGTATATAAGTGGAAGAATGAAATTAGATTCCTATCTCTCACACTACACCCAAATCAACTCAAAATGGATCAAAGACCTAGGATTTAGACTAAAAGCATCACAACTGCTAGACAAAACTGTAGATTCAATATTTCATCATATAGTTTCAGGCAATGACCTCCACAACACGACTCTGAAATCTCATGAAATACCAGGATTTAATAAGTGGGGTGGACCTGAATGAAAAAGCTTCTGCTCAGAACAGGAAATGAGAGTCAGAAGAAAGAACCTACAGAGTAAGAGAAAATATTTGCTAGCTACTCTTCTGACAGAGAATTAATATCCAGAATGTATAAATTATTCAGAAAACTTACCATCATGAAAAGAAATAACCCAAACAATAAGTGGGTAAATAAGGTAAACAGATAACTGTGGTACATATAAACCATGGAATTTTACACAGCAATTAGAAACAATGATATTGCATCCTTTGAAGGTAAATTAATGGCTATGGAAGAAATTATGCTGAGTGAAATCAGTATAACCCAGAGAACCAAGGGTTGAATGTCTTCACTCATTTGTGGAGGCTGGAACTCGACCCTGGCCATTGAGAAAGGAGGTCTATTATCACGTGTTAAATCCAGATAAGTTGTAATGTTATACAACCTAACACATTTTTAGAGATGTTGTGGGAAGGGGAGGGGAGGGATAAGGGTGGGCAATTGGGGGGGCCACTCTTAGGGATAAATCTAATCTTCAGAATCTACATACATATTATATTATTTCGTTAAGAGATTGTGTGATTGTTCAACAAATAAATTTCTGAATAAAAAAACTAGAAAAAGAAGAAATAAAATTGTTAACAAATTAATTAAAAGATTTTCAACATTGTTAACAATCGGGGAAAGACAAATCAAAACTACACTAAGATTGCGACTTGCTACAGTTAGAATGGCAGCCATTGAGCATAGTAATAACAAATAAATGCAGAAGAGGATGTTGGGGAAATGACTGGAAATTAGTACAACTACTGTGGAAATCAATATGGAGGTTCTTCAAAACAGCATGAATAAAGTCACCAGAAGATCCAGCTATTCCACTTCTGGATATTTTTCCCAAGGAATCAAAGTCAGTATACTACTGTGATATGTGCATACCCATGATATAGCTGAGGTATCTGTCAATGTAGGAATGGATAAAAAAATGTGATGTGCATATATAAAGAAGAATGAAATTATGTAATTTGCAGGAAAACAAATTGAATGTGAGAGCATTGTGTTAAGAAAAATATGCCAAGCTCAGAAATTCAAGATTTTGTTTACTCTTATATGTGGAAGGTAGAGAGAAAAAAGGAAACAAAGTGTTCAGGGGGTGAGAATCTTATGGACATTGGAGGGAGTATTTGAGTAAAAAAAGGGCTTCAGGGTAAGGGAGATGGTGAAGAAAAGGGGAGATATTCTGAAACAAAATAGATCAAATTATGTTGTTATAGAGAATGAATGTACAAATAGGTAACAATGAATTGCACTATTGTTTATAATGAAAATGCACCAATAAAAAATTTTCAAGATATATTGTCTTATTTTCCGAAACAGTTAGATACACGTCTTGGATTGGGTCGCCTTGCTTAAGGACAGTGCTTACAAATGGTTAATGAAAGAGGCAAAAAAGATGATGGAAAGCCACTTGGAGTCCACACACACCACAGGGTCCCAGTGCTCTGGAGAACAAAGGCCATCACTGGCTGATAAAGAACTTGGTGTTACAGTACAAGGATCAATTATCAGACTAACTCCACCCACGTGACTCTAAATCTTGCCAGAAGCTGTGTAAATACTTATTGTAGATGAGAACAATTCTGTGTGTAATGGTCAATGTCAGGCTTGTCTAAACAATGGTTTCACTTAATAACATCGTAGTTGGGGGGTCTTTTCTATTTTTCTTTTTGGTGGTACGTCATAGTTATACATAATGGTGGGATTTGTACTTACATGTTCATACGTGCAAAAGATGTAACAAAATGTGATCAATATCATTTCCTATTATTTCTTCCTTCCTTCCCCTCCTCACTCTCACTTTTCTCTTTCCTCTATTTTCTTCCCCTCCTCAATCTCCCTTCAATTTTCAGGAGATTCTCCTCTCCCATCCCCAGCTTTCGTTTCCTTTTTCCTCTCTAGGTTCTACATATGAGAGAAAACATACAACTCTCGACCTTCTGAATTTAGCTTATTTGGCTTAACATAATGTTTTCAAGTTCCATCTATTTTCTTGCAAATGACCAAGTTTTATTATTTTTTTAATAATAAAACTCCATTGTGGGGGCTGGAGCAGTTGCTTAGTGGTTATAGTGCTTGCCTTCCATGCATAAGTACACATGTTTGGACCCCAGCAGCACTTACACAACAAAGTGTTGGAGCAACAAAAGCCATATGAAAAACTATATAAAACTGATTCTCTCTCTCTCTTTCTCTCTTTTAAAAAAATTCCATTGTTTATATAAACTACATTTTTCATTCATCCACTCACAGAAACTTTGGCTCATTCCATAGTGTGAGAAGTCATAAAACTTTGTTTTTTCATATTGAGACAAGATTTCACTATGTTGCTCAGGCCAGCCTCAAACTTGCAATCCTCATGCCTTAACATCCCAAGTAGCTGGGGTTAGTGGTGTGTGCTATCATGACACACATCAGAAGACATAGCTTAATTACATTAAAAACACTAAAATTTCCATTAAGAAATTTGGCAAAAAGTAAAAGACATAAGCAAAATTAATCTACAAATAACAAACAAGGATACCTTTAATTTATACAATAGAAATGAAGATTATCCATAAAATATAGAGTATGTCTACAAATTACTAATGTGTAAAAATCATAAAATAATAGTGAATGGTTACAAATACCTAAGAAAATGCAAATGAGCAAAAAACATTAAAATATGATCAAGTTTACCAATAATCCAAGAGACAGCAACTAAAATAAATTTTACTTATTAGATGGGCAAAGACTATTAAATTCCTAATTGAAAATGAAGAAGAGTATTATACTGCTTTAAAATGTAGATTGGTACAATTATATAAAATGACCAGAAATTTAGAATCATTTAGAATCATTTTTTTAAAGTTTTTAAAATAATTAACCAATGTGAGCCACACTAATTGTATTCTGAGTAGAGCCACTCACATGATATTTGACTTTGAATTTTTTTAGAAGTTCGTCAATTTCTTGTGCTTGTTTTCAGCCAAGATCAGGTTATTTGCTTTCAGAGAATACTTATCAAGGAAATGTTTATCCACTACAGCAGAGATGTCAAGAAGAGGATTTCCCATTCCAAAGAGTATATTTTTCTCTCAGTGCTTGCAGAGCCTCTGCCTTCAGCCTTTTGGACTTTGGCTCCTCCTCACCTGCTGCCATCATTGCACCCCCACCCTACTTGGGATCCACCACTACTTTGTGAGATCTCTAAAGAAAAAGGTCTACCACCACAGCCTTGACTCAAAAGACTCAAATACAGACCCTAAATTACGCACTAAAATTAGGAAGAGGGAGGGGAATTAACTATATAGACAGATTCCAGGCATACCTTCTCAGTAATCCATGTTCTAAGTAAAAATTTTACAAAAGCAAAATCTTAGTATAAGAAACAAATAAAGTAAACATAAAGGGAGTTCCTTAGACTGATTCAGGTTTTAAATGATCCTCAAAACAAAACTTTTTTATACTACAGATGGCTTCAACCAGGAGACTCAAAATGGTTTTCAAAAACATCCAACTAGAGAAGAAGCAAGATGGCGTTCTGAAGACAAAAGGCTTTCCCTGCACCTCCGCGACTGATCAGGATTTCTCCAACTTCTCACCAGTATTCCAAGGTGCATTTGGGGAGATTAGCATTGTGAACCACCAGTCCTAATCTTAGCAGTAGATTTGAGGAATAGAGACTGGGAAATGACCTGGGGCTTTGTTCTGATCTGTCTTGGCTGCCGAGAGGCAGCAGCCGCTCCGCCAGCCGACATTTGCAACCTGCCTACACCCCCGCCCGCCTGAGTCACATCTGCAAAGAAAAACCTGCACAGCTTTAAAATCAGCGTTCTGGCAAGGACCCCTCCCGGACCTGCGTTCTGTTTTGCGACAGGATCAGAGACTGGAAATAGCGTCCAAAAAAGCGCAGAGCGGTGGTTTGCGTGGAGGAGGCAGGGCGGGATCAGCAAGGGTGAGGAGGCCGAGCAGGTGTCCGTGCTTTGTCCGCTTGCTGGTTGCCACACTCCCACCCCGCCCAATCAGGGCGGGACCTCTTTGGGACTGCAAAGCAAGCTCTAGGTGCCCCGTCAGCAAGCAACAGAGATCGAGGGTAGAGAGGGGACCAGAAGGCTTGGCTGAAGCCCTAAGGAAGTTGTGGGAGCAGCGAGGGAAGAGGAGCATCCATTTTTAATACCACACTCCCTGCCCTGGACCCGCCTCCCCCAGGTCTGCAAAACAGGTTCATAAAACTGTGCCTGGATCCAGCAGCTGAGCACAGGCAGTCTCAGCAGAAGGTGAGGTCCGGGGCCTGAATCCTCCTCTCATAAAGGATCTGGGACTGAGAAGTAACGGAGTTAAAGCTCTGTCCTCCCACCATTGACAGGTCTTTCACAGGGCGGAAAAGCTGACCCTCACATCAGGGATCACAGAAGTCATGTCCGACAACTACCAGCAGATGGAGCTCTGATAACATATCTTCTGACTTTCAGATCCCCTGAATACATCTTCAAAAAAAGTTAAAAGTGGTCATACCCAGCCAGAAATAGAAGATCCATTCCCTGAAAGGATCAGAGACAATCATGCTATCGATACTTCCAGGGTGTTCCTATTAAGTATAAATTTCCTTTTTTTTTTTTTTGCCTTTATTTCAACTTCATTTTCTAGGTGTGTACCAAGGCGATATATGGTGGAGTTTACTGGTTCTCCAATATATAAAAACTCTAGCAGTTTTTTACTTTTCTATAATGCTAATGTTGTAGAACAGTTAACCCCTACCCCTCCTTTTTTTTCTTTTTTCTCTTTTTCTTTTTCTATCCCGTCTCTTTTCTTTTTTCTCTCTCCTATTAGAGGGATAATTAACAATAGTAGTTCTTCTTAGTTTGGTAGCCTGTTTTTAAGGTTTCTTTCTCTTTTCCTTTTTTTCCTATTTAGCATATCTCTCACTCACTCTTACCCATCCGTCCTAGCCCTGTTTTCATTCTTGAGAAAAAGGACTCTAGTCAGTGCATAGTAACTGAAATATTTTATGCTTGAAGAGCATAATTCTCAGGGAACACTTCTTCCCTTAAATTTTAGAAATAACCCAAATCCTGCCAATAACCCTTTTACCCTTCTTATATTAGGCCACAGCTATCCTAGCTTCCCCTCGGATCTGTATCTTCTTTTCTATTTCTTTGTTTCCTGCTTTATTTCATAGCTAGTAAATCTTTTCTGTTCAATTTCCTTTTCTCTTCAAATGTTTTCCCCTTAGCATTGTCTTGTTCATTCTACAGCAAATTCTTTAAATCCGACACTTTCTCACTGTACATAATTGGTACACATAAACCTCTCTCTTAATTTTACCAGCATTACCTACCCCCCCTTCTGACTCCAAATTAGTTAACTCAATTTCACCCCCCAATGTTAAGTGTGCGTAAATATTACTGCGGTAATTGTTAATCTGAGTAACACGTATTTGTTCCTGAATTTCTGTCATAGGTAATAGTAATTTTCTAGTATCACCAAAAGTATTGATTATTATTTACATTAGTTGCATAGGCCGAAATTGATAGTCCATTATAGTGGATGCTAAATAACTAGTTCACTACTGTTTATTGTAAGCTTTGATTATACATATTGCTAATTTACTTCTAGCACATGAGGTGTTGGAATTCTGCAAAGGTAACAAACAGTTTAGAGTAAAAGGGGTTGTCTTGGGAAATCAGCTCTCCTGACAAAACCCCATCTCAAATAAGGGTTGGGACGGATCTCCCAACCCAACAGCTTAGTCCAAATGGCAGAAGACAGGAAAAAGAACCGCAGAACCTGAAGTGCTCCCACAAAAGGTTCACCTGGTAAATAAGAGAGAAGAATCTCTTCAAGCATGAGAAATAAAACTCGAAGAGGTTCACCACAATCCCAAAACTTCCCTGATAGGGGGGCTATGGCCAGGGACTGGGATGAAAATATACAACAATATATCAATGAGCTGATAACAAAAAGGATCATCGACTTAAAAGAAGAGATAATGAAGGGAATAATGGAGAAAATCCAAGATTTGAAAGACTCGATTATTACAGTAATAGATTCTCTCAAAAAGGAAGTTACAGACCTCAAATCTGTAGTCAATGACATGAAAGGGACCATGCAAGAATTTAACAATAGATTAACTTCAGTAGAAAATAGAACCTCTGCCAATGAAGAAAAACCTCCGAAAATGAAGACAGGTTGACCAAGCTAGAGCTCACAGACATCAAAAAGGAAAAAAAATTGAATGACCATGACCAGTATTTCAAGAATGTCTGGGATTAAATGAAGAGAAACAATCTGAGAATAATTGGAATACAGGAAGAAATTGAGATGCACAACAATGGTATGAGAAATATTCTCAAAGAGATCCTGAAAGAAAATTTCCCTCAAATAAAAGTAGAATCTGACATGCTCATCCAGGAAGCTTACAGGACACCCAATAGGCCTAATCAAAAGAGAAACCCACCTAGACACATCATATTCAAAATGTACAACAGAGATACCAAAGAAACTTATTGAAAGCAGCAAGGGAGAAATGCCAAATCACATTCAGAGGCAAGCCAATAAGAATTGTATGTGACTTCTCAACCTCGACACTGGAAGCAAGAAGGTCTTGGAATAATATCTTTCAACGTCTAAATGACCACAACATGCAGCCTAGAATTCTATACCCAGCAAAGCTCAGCTTCAAATTTGATGGAGAGATAAAAACTTTCCATGACAAAACAAAACTGGCAGAATTTGTCAATAGAAAACCTGCCCTACAAAGAAGTCTCAAGGAAATACTCCAGACAGAAGAACAAGTACATGATACCCATAATCCACAAATGGAAGAAATTCAGTGAAGGTATCACCTACCAAGAACCAATCAAGGCCACCATGGAAACAACTAAGTAAGACTCAATGACTACGAAACAACTGCACACTTCTATCTTAACAGTGAATGTAAATGGTCTAAATGCACCACTCAAAAGACAGACTTGCAGACTGGATCAAAAAACATAATCCAACCATATGCTGCTTACAAGAAACTCACCTAACAGTCAAAGACATCCACAGATTAAGGGTGAAAGGATGGAAAAAAATCTACCACGCCTATGGCCAAAGAAAACAAGCCGGTGTCGCTATACTTATATCTGACAAAGTAAATTTCAATAATTAATCAATCAAAATAGATAAAGAACGCCACTACCTGGTACTAAAAGGAACCCTTCAACAAGAAGAAATAACCATAGTTTATATTTACTCTCCAAACAACAGTGCACCCAATTACGTGAACAAATTACTTCACGACATCAAACCTCTCCTGGGTCATTACACTATAATACTGGGAGACTTCAACACTCTGCTGTCACCATTAGACAGATCATCAAAACAAAAAATCAATAAAGAGGGCTGGAGCGGTGGCTCAGCAGTTACGGCGCTTGCCTGGCACGCGCAAGTATGCGAGTTCAAATCCCAGCACCACATACACAACGAAGTCTCAGAGCAACGAAGGCCTTGTAAAAAACTAAATAAAAATTGATTCTCTCTGTCTCTCTCTCTCACTGTCCCCTCCTTCTTTAAAAAAAAAATCAATAAAGAAATAGTCAGCCTGAATAATTTCATGAACCAAATGGACTTCACAGACATATATAGAATTTTCCATCCTCAATTAGCAGAATACACCTTCTTCTCTGCAGCACATGGATCCTTTTC